>JAJOOF010000440.1:0-57288 GCA_029582545.1 Solanum lignicaule | reverse complement strand
GAAAGAAAAATTCAACAACAGTTTTTTTAAAAAAATATTGATCGGGTTGGCCGGGGGGAAAGGGGTGGCGCCAGAGATGGGGGGGGGGTAGGGGTGGCATAAAAAATGAATATTTTTAAAATTTGAAATATTTCCCAAAAATAATTCTTCTTAAATTCTCTTTTTGACGGGAATGGCCTGGGTGGGGGGTAGGTGGTGGCGGGGGGGGGGGTAGGGGTAGGAGTGGTGTAAAAATGAAAAAATTAAAATATTTCCAAAAGTAATTTTAAATAAAAAAAATTGACGGAGATGGCGTTGGGGGTGGCATAAAAATGAAATTTTTTAAAATTTGAAATATTTCAAAAATAATTTTTTTAAAAGAAACAATTTGATAGGGGTGGCGGGTGGCCTGGGGTGGGGTGTCCTTGTAGGAGGGAGGCTTAAAATATAAGAGAAAAAAATTAAATTTCAAAATATTTTTCAAAAGCAATTTTTTTCGTGGGGAGGGGGGGGGGAGGAGGGTGGGGGCAGAGGTGGTAGGGGTTGGGTGAAGTAAAAACAATCTTAAAATTTGAAACATTTTTTAAAAATAATTTTTAATTTTTTTTATTTGAGGGGGTGGGAGGGTGGTTTGGGGATATGGATAAAAATATATTTGAAATTTAATTTTCTTTTTGAATAGGGAGGGTTGGGTATGGGGTATGGTAGGATAAGAAAAAAATTAAACGATGAAGTAGAGTTTTGGAAAATGTTTTCCTTACTTTTGGATGGGTAGTCATTTTCCATAAATTTGAGGAAAATGTGTTGATTTGAAAAACATTTTCCAAAGATTGAAGCTAACCAAACATGAGAAAATTAGAAAAAACATTTTCGAGAATATGTTTTCCTCCATACCAAACACACCCTACGTTTTGAGAAAATTTTGGAGCTACATTGTGATGAATCTACTAATTGCTTTTGGGGAAACATTGTGAGAATGAAGTTGAGACTTGTATTTAGCCAAAACAACAACTTTACTGCAATGTAACATATAATTTCATTTCATCCAAAATGCACATTTACATAAAAAATTTAAAGCAACATCAAAATACTACTAGACCGAATACTAATAATAAATACTATTAGACCTCAAGAACACTAACAATAAGGCTTCAATTTCCATATTGCAAACATCACCAACCCAATAGCTATGACACCAATGATAAATATATTTATTGCTCGATTTATTTTTCATGAAAAGCCTTGACTTTCTTCAACAAACCCCACATCACCCTATTTTCTTGAAGAGGCTGTCGATCTTCATACCAATAAAAATAATCACAACCACCCATTTTCTATAAAACCAATAAAAAAGAATTAGAAGCCAACAATTAATCATCTTATTAACCTAAATAAGAAAACAAAGAATTTTACCTTTGAATTCTACAAGTAAAAAACCTACGCCCTGGATTTAATTGGGTCCAAGAAGTTTTTAATAGTACTTCATTATCACATCTACAATATTGGCCTTCTTCCACAGATGCCATGGAAGAATTGGAGAAGCTCGACATGGAAGAATTGAAAAAAATAAAAAATAAAGAAGATGAGAGAAATTAGGGTAAAACTGAAGAAGAAATGGTATAAATAAACTTGTGGGGTAAAATTACCATTAAAGGACTAGTTGGACACCATATTAGATGAAAAAAATGTTTACGTGGCTTGGATTAGTGCAAAACACACAAGATACCATATGTGCTGAAGGTGTCAAAATGACACATCGGAACCCTACATAAGGCGTCTAAAATGAACATTGTCCAATTGAGGTGTCTAATTGAAATATAGTGTCAATATTAGGGAGCCACCGATGGGATAAGGCTAGTAAAAATATATACCAATGGAGCCTAATGATGTAGTTTGTGGGGGGGGGGGGAGGGGGGGTTCTTGCTGCTTGTAAAATGCATAAAGATGATGAGACGGCAACTTATGCAGGTTATATGATCTCTGAATTATCCATGTTGTTCAATCGAGGTGAATGGAAACATTTACGAGTTTACTTCAGGTGATGAGTTTCACCCAAAACACATACATTTGTGTAATGTGAGACGAAATGAACTGCAGGGTGAGACAGGCAGGTCATGTACCTGATCGACCAAATGTTCTAATGGATGTTGATGAACAAGAGAAAAAAATTCTTGCTTAATCAACAGAGCGATAAAATAGCCATTGCATATGGACTTCTCTCTACTTCTCAGGGACTTCCCATTCGTATAATAAAAAACCTTTGCATGTGCTTAGATTGCCATTCATTTTCAAATTTGTTTCAAAAGTATATGACCAACATATAGTTGTCCTCCATAACAATCGTGCCCAGTTTTCCAAGGAGGGTTGTGTTGTTGTGGTGATTATTGGTAGCGAAGTTGCATGTAGTATATGTTTGTATGATGCATACATTGTACTGAGATTTTTAAAAATTTACTTGTGTAACTTCATTAAATCCAATTGGAGATACCATAATGATGGCAGATCAATTCCCTTTACCCTTATAGTCATTTAAAATTTATTAAATATAAATTTATAAAATAATTCAGATTATATTAAATTAATGAATATATTAGTCTAAATAAATATTATGGATTAATATAATTAAGTTAATTATTTAAATCTAATAAATATGGATTTAATTAAAGCCCGCTCCATAAAGCCCATATATCATGTCACTTAAATATGATTTGCCGAAGGGAATCCCATTCCTATCACAACTCATCTATTCTAACACTATAAATAGCCTCATTTTTCAGAAAAAAAGCGAAGAATTCTAACAAAAAGCTAGAGAAAGCTCGTGGATTAAAATCCATAGATTTCTCTACAAGTTCAAGAATTCTAACAAGAAGCTAGAGAATGCTCGTGGATCAAAAGCCACAGATTTCTCTACAAGTTTAAAAATTCAAGATTTCAAGCGTTAAAGATCAAGTTCAAGATAAATTCAAGATCAAGCTGAAGAGCCCTTGAATTATATCCGAAAAGGTGAAACTAGAGGAATCATAGAGATTGTAATAGTCGCACTTTAAATCAATAAAACGATTGTTGCGATATTTTTCCATTTTTGATTATTGTTTTCTCGACGCGATTTTTACTGTCTACAAATTCTGTCACGCCCAGTGGGACAATATCTACCTCTCATCTCCACTTTTCAAGTATCAAAGAATATCAATATGACTTGAGCTATAGAAGAACGACTAGCAAGCTTGACTAAAACAATTGAAGGCTCGACAAAGTGTGCTCACGAACAAGATACTAAACTTTCCAAGCTAACAAATAAGATGGATAAAGTGATCGAAAGAAGATCGAGTCAAGAACCTTTGAAAATTCCTAAAATTCAAGACGAAGAAGAGTCTTGCATAAAGCAAACAAAGATCAAAGAGATTCATCTCTCCGCTGGAGGTTTGATTCTCATTGATCAATTGAAGGACTTCATCATAGAGGCTATCAAAGACAAATCTGAGTCCCCATCCAAATTTTGTTCCACATATGCAAAGCCATATACACAAAGAATTGATAACTTGAAAATGCCTGAGAGATATCAACCTCCTAAGCTTCAACAATTGGATGGCAGAGGAAATCCCAAACAACATATAGCACACTTTATTGAAACTTGCAATAATACTGGGACGTATGGTGATTATCTCGTTAAAGAGTTCATTCGATCTCTCGAAGAAAATGCCTTTGATTGGTACAGAGATCTCCAACCAAATTCTATAGATTGTTGGGAGCAGTTAGAGCAAGAGTTCCTCAATCATTTCTATAGCACAAGATGCGTCGTTAGCATGATTGAACTTACAAAGGCTCATCAAGGTGAATATGAGCTAGTTGTTGACTTTATCAATCACTGGAGAAGTTTGAGCCTGAACTGCAAAGATTGCCTTAGTGAAACTTCTAGCATTGAAGTGTGCATCCAAGGCATGAATTGCGCTCTGCACTACATCTGGCATAGATTAAAGCCCATGACATTCGAAGAGTTGGCAACTAGTGCACATGACATGGAATTAAGCTTGACTTTAAGAGAAGATCGACGATTTGTTGTCGATGGACCTCATGAAGATGAAGATATAGAAGAACTCCAAAGTGGGGGCAAGTCTGCATTCGAAGATGAATTTGAAGAGTCAATGTATATCTAGACGCTCCTTAACGCCTGAGCATAAACTGCAAGTTATAATGCTCCTGATCACATGAGCCTAAACTTCAAGTTATAATGCTCCTAGACATGCGAGCGTAAACTGTATATCACAGAGCTCTTCAAATTTGAGTTAAATCTTCAAGCTGAAATCCTCTTTGAAACACGAGCTTAAACTGTATGTCACTTAAATCTTCAAGTTGACATTCTCCTTGAAACACGAGCTTAAACTGTATGCCACAAAACTCTTCAAATTTGAGTTAAATCTTCAAGTTGAAATGCTCCTTGAAACACGAGCTTAAACTGCATGTCACAAAGCTCATCAAATTTGAGTTAAATCTTCAAGCTGAAATACTCTTTAAAACACGAGCTTAAATTGTATGTCACAAAGCTCTTCAAATTAGAGTTAAATATTCAAGTTTAAATGCTCCTTTAGGTACAAGCCTAAACTGCATGTCACTCTTGGGCCTCAAGAGTATAAAATGTGTACGACACGCAAAAAAACACTTTCCCAGAACTATGTTGTGACTTGATCTTCTTCACTGAGGTACGTAGGCGCTTAAAATATATCCTAAGTTTAGTTGCATGAGTGTCAAAAAACAACATGTTCCCACTTGATCTGTTACATGAAAGTTAAAGCTATGAGTATTCATTTATCAAACTTCAAACTTGCACCAAATGGTGATGACTCAATGGGGGCAAACCCTATGAATAAAAAATGTTTCAAGATGAAGTAATCAAAATCTCCAAGAATGCCAGTTGAAGTCTTGAAATTTTTCAAGTCTGCAAGTTGAAGTCTTCAAATTCTTCAAATCTAGTCTTTTAAAGATAAAATATCTCGACAAGACTTGAAGAAGAGGGCTTTTGTAGTCATTTAAAATTTATTAAATTTAAAATTATAAAATGATTCAGATTATATTAAATTCATGAATATATTAGTCCAAATAAATATTATGGATTAATATAATTAAGTTAATTATTTAAATCTAATAAATATGGATTTAATTAAAGCCCGCTCCATAAAACCCATATGCCATGTCACTTAAATCTAATTGGCCGAAGGGAATCCTATTCCTATCACAACTCCTCTATTCTAAAACTATAAATAGAGGTCCTCATAATTCAGAAAAAGGATGAAGAATTCTAACAAGAAGATAGAGAAAGCTCGTGGATTAAAATCCACAGATTTCTCTACAAGTTCAAGAATTCTAACAAGAAGCTAGAGAATGCCCTGGATCAAAAGCCACAGATTTCTCTACAAGTTTAAACATTCAAGATTTCAAGCATTTAAGTTCAAGAATGATCAAGATCAAGGCCGTCAGATTCAAGATCAAGCTCGAAGTTCTTGGATTCAACTAGAAGTCAAGATCAAGATAAAGTTCAAGTTCAAGAACGATCAAGATTAAGATTGCCAGATTCAAGATCTAGCTTGAAGCCCTTGGATTCAACTAGCAGTCAAGATCAAGATCAAGACTGCCAGATTCAAGATCAAGCTCGAAGCCCTTCGATTTAACTAGAAGTCAAGTTCAAGATAAAGTTCAAGTTCAAGAACGATCAAGATCAAGACCACCGGATTAAAGATCAAGATCGAAGCCCTTGTATTCAACTAGTAGTCAAGATCAAGATAAAGTTCAAGTTCAAGAACGATCAAGATCAAGACCACCAGATTCAAGATGAAGCTTGAAGCCCTTGAAATCAACTAGAAGTCAAGATCAAGATAAAGTTCAAGTTCAAGATCAAGATCAATATCAAGATCAAGTTCAAGATAAATTCAAGATCAAGTTCAAGTTCAAGATAAATTCAAGATCAAGCTCAAGAGCCCTTGAAACATATCTAAAAAGGCGATTCCATAGGAATCATAGAGATTTTAATACTCGCACTTTAAATCAATAAAATAATTGTTGAGATATTTTTCCATTCTTGATTAATGTTTTCTCGACACAAATTTTATCATCTACAACTCTATTCCTGGATCGTGATCTAAAGAGAAAAGATTGGAGAAAAAAAGAACTTCACTATAAAGCTAAGAAAACTTTTGAGTTTTGTCCCATTGTCATAGAAGCTAGAAAGAATCAACAACTCAAGACATTTTTGATATGTTTTCTTGCATTTCTTTAAGTCCATTACCACAAAGAACATTAGCAAATTTGATCAACATTTTAGCATATGAAATACGAACGTAAAATACTATCTCTCAACACAAAACATGAGATAAACTCAAAAACGTCAATAGGATAAACATTTTTCAAAACGTACATAGTTTTGTCTTAGGGAAATTGATGTTGACAGGTATAACATTTATAAGGAGAATAGAAATTCAGGATTCTAGACCAAGTCCATAGCATGAATTGGTATTTGCAGAATAATCTACTTGGGTGGATCCTGCATCTTTGGGAGAATTGGATCAACATAAACATGATATGTGGGATTAGCATGCCAAAGTGTGGCCATAAAAAATAGAGACACAGTACACCTATGACATTACCAGGTGGTGGAGCATAATGTGACTGAAGTGAAAAAACTAGTTCATATTTTCTTGATTTGCACTGTTGGATGATTCGGTGGAAAATAATCAGAAAGTAAGTCAATTATGTAGAGTAAAACCTGAATTGTTATACTATGAGAAAAATCATTGAAAAATGTTCGTTTTATTTAGAAAAGTTCTTTTTATTCTGAATGTTTTTTCTCGTGGTATAAAAATGCAAATTTTACTCTTCATAAATGACTTAACTTATGATTATTTTCCATTGAATCATCCAAAAGAAGAGTTTAGAAAATGTGATGTAGATTTGTCGATTCTATCACATTATTCTCCACCACCTTGTCTATCTCCCTTTTATATATATCCAACATTTATGAGAAACCCTCTCTTCGGGTGTGAGCAAAAAACGGAATCAGAAGGAGACCTAAACTTCTTTGAATGGTCTAATGATTAACGTTTCAAGCACACCTCACTCGATTCTAGGTGCAAAGGATCGTTAAGCAGTATAAAACCCAACAAAGAGTTGGGGTCGAACCCATAGGCAGTGGTACGTGTCTAAAACTCAATTAAGAAGTACAAATCTGTTCTAAACGGTTAAAGGAATAAAAATTATCGAAAACATACAATTAAATCTAAAAGGGTGATAACTAATGTCAGATGGGGGAGGAGGGGGTTGGTTTTGCAATGAACAACTGAAAGAACAATGAAAATAGGGGAAGAATAACGATATGAAGAGGATTTCTTGGGATGTGATCGATTATAGGCTAATTATGATATATGGGTAATTGAAACTATCCATGATTTGCTGAAACACTGTGGGTAGGCTTGACTTTAAGTGCAATAGTTTTCTCTCGAATAACTATTACGGCTCAAGTGATTTCTTTCGAACATCAAAAAACTTAATAAAATAACCAGACCACAACCTTAATTCATCCACTCTCTCGAGCTATATGGTTAGGATTGGATTCACTCTCTTGAGAAGAACCCATATTAACTCAATACCCACAAATCGTTAATAAAAAATTTTGGTACCAAAACCGTTTTCTCAAGCAAGCTAAGAACTCAAAATTAGAATTGCATTTGCAACTACAATTCATAAATTAAAACTCAGCTAATGATTAAACCCACATTAAAACAACAATTTCATCATCAAACAACAATACCCATACAATATTTAGACAGATAAACACATGATCACACCCCAAGAAGTGGGGTTTTAGCTACACATCATAAAAACAGAGAAACAATTACCAAATGCATTCGCCATGACCTGGGTAAGAGTCTCCAAGCCTTTACAATGATTTTTGAGAATGAAATTCAAAGACCCACTTTCCAAATCTTCCAAAATTATACAATTCCAACTTAAAAATCAAGAAAAAACTCTAAGTCTAGAATGGGAACTCTGGAAAAGAACTGAAAGATTAGTAGCAGCGAACTCCCTATGAATTCCTCCAAATTACATTTAAAATCCCATTTATAGTTGCCAAAATTTGTCCTGAAGAGCCATTGGGTGAGGTAAGTCGGGCTCGCCGAGTGGTTCGGCGATCCGCCATTTGCTCTTTTCCATCGCCATTTTGCATTGATTCTCAACATCCTCAAGTCCTGTAACTTTGGGTGATCCATTTTGTCATCGCGGAACCGATCGGCGATTCGCCGACTGCCCATTTCTGTCGCCGATTTGGTTTCTTCCCTCAAGGCTGGCACGCTGGAACTTTAGGTGGTCTAAAGAGCCACTCGGCGGTTCGCCGAGTGGCCTTGGCGATCACTAAGATTGCTCTTCTCCACTTATTCAGCTTATTTAGTTCCTTTTTGCCTATTAGAGTCCTTGCTTTGCTTCTTAGTCCACATACCTTAAAATCAAGGCTTTTACATCAGTTTCTAGCACAAATTAGGCATTTGAGGACATTGAAACTATCAAAACAAAGCCCTAAATGAGTCCAAATCTCGGACTGATCAACACCTCTAACTTAAATTTTTTCTTGTCCTCTAGTAAAACTCAAGATTAGCAATTCAATAAGGATGCCTACAAATAGTGCTGCATAAGACTCAATAAAAATGCACACAACAAGGTTCAAATAACTCATACAATGACCAATTGTGCACTCAAAGATTCAAATTGTGACTCACCATCATCAAAGATCCTCAAGTTCACAATGCTTGCTTCAAATGAAAGTTCAAATTCAACAAAGGTACTCAAATGCCCTCACAACAAAGATGATTCCATATTCACACAAAAGTTCTCAACAATTTAAAGTCCTGGAATCACATACAACTCTCACACTCACAAAGATGAACACATGTATGACTTCACCCATATGTTTGCCCTTATTTTCCAGTCAACATTTGTTTAAGCTTGCTTAAGATCAAAAAGGTCTTTTCAAAGCTTGTAATGGAGCTGAGTGTAAAGGTATGGTCATTTAGGCTTAGTGACTTCTACCTTTGTGAAGTATGGTGTGAACCTCACTTTCCTCCTTTTCTTTAACATTTCAAACATGCTCACAATCCACCCCATTATTCAACTTCATTTGAACCACATGATACCCCATTTCTTTTGCAATTTTCACTAATTTATTTCATAACTTTTTTGGTCTTTTTCTTTTCTTTCTTCTTTTTCATTCCTTTTTCTCTTTTCTTCTTTTTTTTTACATGGAGGGGTTCGATCTTTTTCAAACCAATCACACAAAGGGGAATTTCTCACACCTCTTGACTTTCCTTCTCTTTTCACCACACCCCAATTTAGGCTTTTGGCCTAAGTTATCTATTCAAACAAACCACAATTCATGAAAGTTATGGGTGAATGGATAAAGAGAGGTCACAATTGCTCAAGTTTCTTCCAATAAAAGGGATAAGGCTCAAAAGGTGTCAAGCAAAGGTTCACATATCTCACAAGGTTGGCCACAAAAGAGGTATATTGTCAAATTGTTTTCACTCATCAAAATTCTTTCCTAAGATCATTTCAACTGCTCGCATTACTCAACAAAATTGGACCAACGGGGAAATTCTAGGTGTCATCACACACAATGTTCAATGTAATCTCATCACACAAGGCATTGGTACCAATATCAAACAAGACTCCACACTTTCTAGCTAGCGTGCAATGTTCATCACAAGAGACTCATTCAACAACTGGCTAGTCACAACGAGATTCTAAAAGTTCACATATTGCATATGTTACTTATTTTTCCTCATCGTCTTCGTACATTCATTTTGTTCAATTAGGAGAACTATTCAAGTCATCGGTATTGACACAATCAACACTCAGGCAGGACAACGGCTCGTGGTAGGGACCATGGCTTGTGGAGCCTGCCGTGGTGCCTGACACTAGGCTACCTAATGAGGGTCATTTTGGTAAATTCCTATTTAGGTGGTTATTAAGTGAGGTCATTTTGTATAGTCTTAATACACCTTTATAAGCTATTTTAACCCTTTAAACACCCCAATCAAGTCATTATTTGCCAAGACCCAAATCAAATCCGCAAAAGCTCTCCTCTCACATATTTCTCTCTTTAAACCTTGAAGAAGAAGATAGAGCTTGAAGCTAGGTCAAGAACAAGACTCCATTGTTGCAAGCTTTGTGAGGCTTTATAATCAAGGTATGATGGCTTATTCATTCATGGATCCCTTTCATCCATGAAGCCCCCATGTTTCCCCCAATTGTGAAGATGAATACCCAATTCTAGTTAGGGTTCCTTCCTATATTATTGATCCAATTAAGTGGATAATGGTTGTTTATGATTGTTTATGATGTAATTACATGTTTTTATTATGATTATACATGTATTCTTGATTAATCTAAGATTTTAGGATGAAATTGATATAGTTGGGTTTTATGCCATGAAAGAGGAAATTGAGGGCGTAGATGTGATCTTCTAAGATTGATGAATTACTTGAGATTAGAGCACCTTGATATGAATTTCTTAAAAGTAGAGCTTGTAGACATGAATTTATTAGATTAGGGCTTATATGATGAATCATGACTAGTAATGTTGAGATTGAGCCTTTATGATGCGGTATGAATAGAATTGCTTAAGAATGAAGCTTGTGACTAGAATGTGTTGTGATCTAGTTATGTATGATGATTGTAAGAGGTAAAGCTTTTAGAGTAAGGCTTGTAGTGATGAATGTTGATTAATAGGTCTTTGAGAGTAAAGCTAATATGATGAATTATGTATGTTAAGGCTTTAAGATGAATCTTATATGAAAATGGTGGACTATTAGATAGAATTGTTGTGGAAGGACTTTACCCACCTCATCTACCTTATGTAGGATTGAATGTACGAAGTGATAGAATTGCTTGAGTTATGATGATAATCCATGTCTAATGTTAGAATTCTAGATATGATAATTAAAGGAAAGACTTGAACCTCAAGGAGGTAAAGCATGAGAATTATGTATGATTATGAGATTTATGTATATTCTTTAAGCACACTTTGAGAGTAAAGTGAATATGATTATGATCTAGTTGTTGTGTTGTTGAAAGGTTAGTCTCATATACACACTTATGTATGATTATGATATGTGTTAAATTAGGTCTTAGGCCTAACTCACACCCAAAAAGCTAGCTCAAAGGGAGGAGGAATGCCCAAGCTTTATAAGGAGTCCACCCATCTTATTAACCACCGATATGGGACATTTGTCATTCTTTAACACCCCACCTTACGCCCAGTGCTTAGCATCTGGTGCGTGGGCAATTTTGATTTTGGGGGCCCCAACATCGGGTGAGATGGGCCGTGCTCTGATACCATGTTAAATTAGGTCTTAGGCCTAACTCACACCCCAAAAGCTAGCTCAAACGGAGGAGGATTGCCCAAGCCTTATAAGGAGTCCACCCATCTCATTAACCACCGATATGGGACTTTTGTCATTCTTTAACAATATGATATGAAAGGTTTTCTCACAATATGATGATTCTAAGGTTGAAAGGCTTTCTCACCTATTTGAATCTATATGTAGACATGGACGGTGAAAGGTTATACTCACGCATGATCTAATGAGCTATAGTATGAATTATGTTGGATTGAGTGTCAAGACATTCTTCCATGATTATAAACTTAAGTCAAGACTTAATATGAACTCCGTGGGAATTAATGCTTAGCATCGAGTGGACATTGTATATGATATGGAAGCTTCTACCCTAGTTGAGTCCGGCTTCCAAGGAAAGCTTTTACACTAGTTGAGTCCGGCTTTCCAAATGGGTTCCTTCTACCATAGTTGAGTCCGGGTTCCCAAAGTATGTATCTCATGAGATGGAAACCTTATACCATAGTTGAGTCCGGGTTTATAGTAGCAATCTCGTTATCCCATAAACTACGGGCCCCATAGGTTAATTAGCTAATGGATCCACCTAAGCTAAGAGTATGGTTCTAATTTAGTCAAGTAGAGAAACCCATTTTCGGTGTGGGGTAGACACCGGATTCTATGGTAGGCTCACATGGTCTATTTTAGTTAAGGCTTATTCCCACAACAAGAATATGAATTATGAATTATGGTTACTCAAGAAGCTTTACTTAGCATGGGTGAGATTATGGGGTCTTATTCATGCATTGAACAAGTATGCTTTGAGGGTAGTTATGATATGTTCCTATTATGTTACAATGATCTATGTAATGAATATACTTATGACTTATGCTTATGATGTATGCTTAGTTTGGATTGTAGCTTGAAAGTCCCTTCCAATGCATATGTGACTAAAGGTGGATGTCTTATTGTCTATGAGAAATAATCTAAGCATTATTTCAAAGATGGTAAGTATGTATGATGGCCTAAGGTGGTACTTAGTGTGGGTTGAGATTATGGGGTTTATCCATGCATTGCACAAGTATGACTTGAAGCTACTTATGGAGTGTTTCTCTTATGTTATGAAGAACTAAGTATTGACTATGCTATGAATATGAAGTATCTCCTACGTCAAGGTTCTTGCCTTATGATGCCTAATGCTTACATTATGTTTATGTTGGAGATTATGCTTATGATTATGTGGTTATCTCTTATGCTTATAGCCTACATCTTATGATGATGTCTCTTATGTTTATGACTCATGTTATTGTTTCTTTTGATTATGGTATATGTCTTATGTTGACTAATGCCTCTTATATGCTTATGTTGATGATTATGCTAGCCATCATATTTAGTACATTATTGTACTAACACATACTTTTACCTACATTCTTATCAAATGTAGGGTTTGGTGATATTGAGTTCCATTCTCGTGGCTGGGTTCTAGTAGAGCAAAGGAATTGAAGACTTGGCGAGTCCTCATAGCATCGAGGATGTGATCACCTTTCCTTTATGTCTTTTCTTTTATGCTTTAGACTATTGTATGGGCTGCGTCCCAAAGATTTATTCAAGTTGTTTAGATGGTTTGAGATAAAGTGTTATAGACTTCCGCTTGTTTTTATAAAGATTTGATTGTATGGAAAAAGTTTTGAAATTTATGCATCATTTGTATTTACTTTATGTTATGATATGCTAAGTGGCTTGTGTTAGGCCTTTCGGGGTCTAGTATGCCATGTTACATCTAGGGTGTACCCCTGGGTCGTGACACTCCATGAAAAAGGAGTATGAAGGTACTACAAGAGTGAAACGAGCACAACTTCAAGCCATGAAGAGGGATTTCAAAACTTTGCAGATGAAGGAGGGTGAAACTGTCACTAGCTATTGCGCTAGAACCATAAATAAGCAACAAGATGCGATTTCATGGAGAGAAAATGAACAATGTCACAATAGTTGAAAAAATAATGTGTTCCTTGTCACCAAAATATGATTATGTTGTATGCTCAATTGAGGATTCAAAAGTCATAGATGCTTTGTCAGTTGACGAATTGCAAAGCTCCTTGTTGGTACATGAGCAAAAGCTGAACCGAAGTTCAAATTTTGAGGAGCAAGCCTTAAATGCTTCTACTTTTATTTCTTCCCATTCTAGAGGAAGGAATAGAGGAAGAGGAAGAGGAGATCGAGTGAATAGGGATGGTGGCAGAAAAGATTGCAACAAGAATTTTAGAGCCAATGATGACTATGGCAAAGGCAGAGGAATTTTTTTTGACAAATATAAGTTAGAATGTTATTGCTGCCATAAATTTGGCCATTATCATTCTGAATGCCATACTAGGTTGCCTAGTGAGAAAGAAGAAAAGTCAATTTTTGTTGAGAACAATGAAGGAGAAACCTTGTTAATGATACTCCATGCCGAGAACGAGCCAGAGGAGCAAGCTATTTGGTATGTGGATATTGGCTACAGTAACCACATGACTGGAAGTAAGTTTTCTTTCTCTTATTTAAATGAAAGCTTCCATTCGACCGTTGGTTTTGGTGATCTCTCCACTGTGAATGTAATGGGGAAGGGTAATATCAATTTTAGAATCAAGAATCGGTGTGTGGAAACAATATCTAATGTGTTTAATGTTCCTGCTTCGAATAATAATTTATTGAGTGCTGGTCAATTGTTAAAAAAAAATATGTCATCACCTTTAGGAACAATTCTTGTGAGATTTCTGATCTTTCCAGAGGAGTTATCGCTATTGTGAAAGTGAGTCATAACAGGTTATTCCCTTTGAAGATTGAAAATGTTCAATCTTGTTTTATGGCTGAAGTGAAAGACCCTTCATGGTTGTGGCATTTTCGATATGGTCATCTAAATTTTGTTGGTTTGAAGATCCTTCAGAAGAAGAATATGGAGACGGGCCTTCCTAAAATTGTTGTTCCTTCTCAAGTCTGTGAAGAATGTGTTGTTGGAAAATAACACCTGTCTCAATTTCTAAAAGGCAAGTCATGGTGAGCAAAAGAGATGTTGGAGTTGGTTCACTCCGACATTTGTGGGCCAATAACACCAATCTCTAATGGAGGTAAAAGGTATTTTATTACCTTTATTGATGATTACTCGCGAAAGACTTGGGTATATTTTTTGCAGGAAAAATCAGAGGGTTTTAATGTATTTAAAAATGTCAAAGCTCATGTGGAGAATGAGATAGGGAAGACCATAAAAAGCCTCCGAACAGATCGTGGAAGCGAATATTGCTCTAAGGCATTTGAAGGATTTTGTGAGTTTTGTGGCATTCGAAAAGAGCTCACAACAGCATATACACCTCAACAAAATGGAATATCGGAGAGAAAGAACAAAACCATTCTTGACATGGTTCTAAGTTTGCTGGCTCGAGGAAGAGTTTTGAAGGCATTTTGGCCGGAAGCAATAAATTGGAGTATCCACATCTTGAATAGAAGTCCTACTTTTGCTTTCCAAGATGTGACACCAGAGCAGGCTTGGAGTGGAAGGAGACCGAGTGTAGATCACTTCAAAAATATTGGCTGCATTTCCTATATATGCACATGTCCAAGATGTAAAGAGAAACAAACTTGATGATGAAGGCGTTAAGTGTGTCTTTCTTGGTCTTAGCGAGACGTCCAAGGCGTACAAGCTATTTAATCATTTGACAAAAAGGATAGTGACTAGTAGATATGTTATTTTTGTTGAAGACAATACTTGGAAATGGGATGAAGAGTTGCCTAGTCAAGTTCTATGCGATGATGAATCTAAAGATGTACTTCCAAGGTTTGAAATTCCAGCAACTGTTGCTCCAACTGTTGAGGTTTTGCCACCTATATAAGAACCTATCGAAACAGAGAAAGTTGTTCCTCGTGTCTGAAGAAGACCTAAATGGATGCAAGACTACCAGGTAACTAGTGTTAATATCAATAATGAGACAAGTGCTAATTTTGCATATTTTGCAGATTGTGACCCAATAAATTTTGAAAGTGCTGTCCAAGAAACAAAATGGAAGGAGGCAATGGATGCTGAAATTTCAGCAATTGAAAAAAATGACACTTGGGAGCTTATTAATCTACCAAAAGTGTAAAGAAAAATTGGAGTTAAATGGGTTTATAAAACCAAACTCAATGAGAATGGTGAAGTTGACAAGTACAAGGCGCGCTTGGTGGCCAAAAGATATAAGCAAGAGTATGGTGTGGTTTACAAAGAGGTGTTTGCTCCAGTAGTCAGATTTGACACCATTAGGTTGGTGGTGGCACTAGAAGCCCAAAAGAACTGGCCAATTTATTAATTGGACGTGAAATCAGCCTTCTTACGTGGAGAATTGCAAGAGCAGGTATATGTTGATCAACCCCTGATTAAATTAAGTATTGCAGCGAAAATAAACTTTGCAGATTGAAAAAAGCATTATATGGCTAAACAAGCTCCATGAGCTTGGAATAGTCGCATTGGTGCTTATTTTAATACAACAGGTTTTAAAAAATATCCTTATGAGCATACAATTTATAATAAAACTGAAGATGGAAAGCTAGTCATTGTATGCTTATATGTAGATGATTTAATCTATACTAGGAATTATCATGTATTGCTTAATAATTTTAAGCAATTGATGATGACCGAGTTTGATATGTTAGATTTGGCATGATGCATTACTTTCTGGGAATTGAAGTGAAGCATTTCTCTGGTGGAATTTTTATTTCACAAAAGAAATATGTCCAGGAAATTTTAAGGAGATTTGGAATGAAAAATTGCAATTGTTTCACCACACCAGCAGAGATGGGGATGAAGCTTGAAAAAATCCTACAGGAACAAGGATTGACAACACTTTCTACAAGCAGATTGTGGGAAGTTTGATTTATTTGACAACGACTAGACCTGATATAATGTACTTTGTAAGTCTAATAAGTAGGTACATGGAAAATCCAAGAGAGACTCACTTGCTGGCTGCTAAAAGAATTCTCAGGTATTTACAAGGTATGGATGATCTTGGCATTTTTTACAACAAAGGAGGAAAATCAGATTTAGTTGGCTTCACAGATAGTGACTTTGCTGGAGATAAAGATGATAGGAAAAGCACGTCTGGTTATATTTTTATGTTTGGATCAGGTGCTATTTCATGGTGTTCCAAAAAGCAACCAATTGTTACGTTGTCAACTACAGAAGCGGAATTTGTGGCAGCAAATGTGTGAGCCACTCAATCAATCTAGTTGAAGAATATTCTAGTTGAACTATGTCTTCTTTCGCAAAAGCCAACTCTAATTTACTGTGATAATGGTTCATCGATTAAGCTTTCCAAAAATCCAGTTTTGCACGGGAGGAGCAAACACATTGATGTGAAATTTCATTTCATGAGAGATCTCACAACGGATAAAATCATTGATGTTGTCTACTGCAAAAGTGAAGACCAAGTTGCTGATATTTTAACCAAGCCTCTCAATCATGCAACAGTCGTGAAGCTGAGAAAGCTACTGGGAGTTTGTACTTTGAAGCATGTTGTCTCTTGTGAAGATAGTTAAACTGATGTTTGTGACTTATCAGCTTAAAGGAGGCATTGTTGGAAGTGTTCTTTTGTTTAGGAATCATTTATTTAATGTTTGTTGGCCTTTTTATTTTGTTGAAATGTTCAACTCCTAATTATTAGGAAGTGGACAATTTTTTAGTGAGTTAGTAGCATCTGTTAGGAATCCTAGTGGTTGTGGGTTTGTGGGTTTTATACGTAACAGAAAACTCTTTGTAAAAGTCAATATATTGACTTATCCTGATTGCTATTGAAGATAAGAGAGTTGCACAATAATAAATTTGTCTTCTGTTGCTTATTTCAATCTGCTTTCTTCATCGTTATATTTTTTTTATCAGTTTTGCCCTTTGCTTTTCCCATAGTGGAAGGTTTCCTGCGTTAGTCAATAGAGTGGATCGGTCCCTAAGAAACCGCTCAAAGGACTACAATCCTATGGTTACAAGGAAGTGAAAACGAGTGTTGTAGCATAATCATAAAAGAAGTCAGACGTTCCTAGAAAATCTCATCCATGGATCTCTTTTCAATACTTATTTACTCAATCAATTAACTATACCTCAACTCCATACCAGTGGAGTCAGTAATATGAATATTCGTTCTACTATAATTTTTCCTCTCTTTTCAAGTAGATAGAAAGATCTACTGATTTCATGAATATAAAACGACGGTGACAATCACTTATTTAAGTATAATTATTAAAGTTTCTTGAGCCCTAACATTTGTGTTGACTGATCCATTTAGATGAGATAAAATAGAAAAGGGAAAAAACACCTTGAGTGACTTCATAGAATTTTTTGATTCCGTTTAATAAGGAATTTGGTTCCGTAAGTTTCTTTTTCATGTTCCAATTTTCCAAACTTGACAAAAGCTAGTGTAGGAGAGTAGTAAAGTTTTCCATGTCATGCACCCCCAAAAAATGTTAATGCTCTAAAATTTTGAAGCCCACATACATCCAAATCAGGAAAAAAGAGAAGTGAAAACAAGAAGGAATCTAAAAATATGGTAGAAAAAATCAATACCTAAATCCCAATTTGCCATTAAAATCAAAATAAGAAGAAAAAACAGTTTGACAATTTGAAGAAGTTCAGGTCTCCTTTTGATTTCTTTCTTTGCTTACACCCAAAAAGAAGGTTTCTCATATATGTAAGAGATACATAGGGGACAATACTAGGTGGTGGAGAATAATGTGATAGAAGCGACAAAACTAGATCAGATTTTCTAGATCTCCTCTTTTAGATGATTCAGTTGGAAAGTAAGTCATTTACGTAGATTAAAAATTGCATTCTCATACCATGAGAAATAGCATTCATAAATGTTCTTTTTATTTTGAAAAGTTTTTTCTATTCTGAATGCTTTTTCTCATCGTATGACAATGCAATTTTCACTCAACATAAATGACTTACGTTCTGATTATTTTTCGCTGAATCATCCAAAAGAGGATTTAAGAAAATGTGATCTAGGTTTGTCGCTTCTGTCACATTATTCTCTGCCACCTAACTTATCAACCCTATTTATATCAAACCTATACAAACAGTCCTCTCTTCGGGGGTAAGCATAGAAAGAATTAAGAAGGAGACCTAAAATTCTTTGAAAATTCTAGTTGTTTTGTCTTCTCATTTTTGGGTTTAATGGCATGTGAGGATTTTTGTATTGATTCTTTTTACAATTCTTTTAGTTTCCGGCTTGTTTCACTTTTCTGTTTCCATGAATTGTGTCTATGTGGGCTTTAAAATGATCGAGCATTAACGTTGTGTTTTAGGGGGGTGGGGGGTGCATGATATGAAAAACTTTACTGCTCTTCTAAACTAGCTTTTGAAAAATTTGGAAAACTGAATCATAAAAAGAAACTCTGGGAACAAAATTCCTTCAAACAACAGAAATAGAAATTATTATGAAATAAATCAAGATGTTTTTCCGATTTATTGACTTTCCTTTCCCAATAAATTGGTCAGTCAACAGAAATACTAAGGTTCAAGAAGATTTAATGATTATACTTAAATAAGTGAATGTCACCTTCTTTTTATCTTGATGAAATAAGGAGACATGTCTATCTACCTACTTGTTAAAAAATATGAATGTCTACGGCTAGGGAGTATAGGTTTCTTCCTTTTTTCCTTCGGTTCCTTCTTTTGGTGGAGTACTGTGGATAAAATGTGATTTAGATCGGATGAGATGCTTCTATCCATTTGGATAAAATCTAGTGGTCGTTCTAGTCATAGTTTATCAGCTGACTTCCATGCCAACATGAGAAAAGATGGATCCAAGATTAAGTTCTATAGGTTCAATTCTAAAGCTCTTAGCATTGAACAATTGTATTTCTAAAGCTATAGGTTCATACCTATTATTTATTGCATTTTCCAATAGTTTCCCTTGAAAAAAAAATGCAAACAGTTCTAAATTTTTTGTTCAATTGCCACTTGCTTTAGGTGGGCTATCAAAAACTATGCTTATCTTGTGCCCCAGTACATTAAACTATTTTCATGCAACATAGCCGAGAATTTCCATTTGAAAGATTGTTAAATGTTTTAGTTTGCAGCCATGAAGAGGGCTCTGCCATTTAATGAACAAGTGAATGTCTAGTTAGATGAGTCAACTTCCTCTTATGAAGATTACCATAAAGAAGAAAGTGAGCAGATTCGGACATAGCTTAGTGTACTTCCATTTAGAAGTTATCTTTTCATATTTTTTGATAGATAAGCGTTTTTATACTGTCATCTATTCAAGGGGTTATATGATATTTCTCAGCAGTGATTGATTGAAAAGTGAAAAAGACTTACAAAAGAATCCTAGCTTCTGCTTTGCTTTTTTTGGGTGAAATTCTTGAGATATTTTCCTCAGTCACGCAAACTAATAGAGAGCAAGAACAGTGAGTGTCGATTTGAGTCTAGTCAATTTTTGGCAAAAGGAATAAAAAAGGTATAGGTTAATGACAAGAAATAAAAGCTATACTAAATCCTCATTCCATTTGTTTATAATACTACGACGCCGTTTGGACATGATTTGAAATTATTAATTTACGATGTTGTTTCGATAAATTATGACTATGATCAACTTTCTATCTTTAACCTTTTGATTCAATGCATGAATCATTATGATATTGACACACTTATGGTCATAGTCATAATTTTTCAAAACAACATCGTAAATTAATAATTTCAAATCATGTCCAAATGGCTTCGTAGTATTATAAAGAAATAGAGAGAGTATTTAGTATAACTTTTATTTCTTGTCATTAACATGTACCGTTTTTATTCCTTTTGCCAAAAATTGACTAGACTTAAATCGACAATCATTGCTCTTGCTCTCTGTTAGTTTGCCTGACTGAGGAAAAGCTCTAAAAAATTTCACCCAAAACAAGAAAAGAAGAAGCTAGGATTCTCATTTTACCGTTAATGATGCAAATATTTGTGTACTTGATGAGTACTATGTAATCCACACTTTTTCTGCTAATTTAAATATATTCTGAACAATCTGAATGAAATACACACATAATTCTATTATATGTTAAGACTAATTAAGGATACATGCAATATAGGATTAACACTAATCAATGATAATTCAAAAAGAAATATCATCCTAACTGAAAAATTCCAATTTCATATAAATATGTCTTCTATTTTGAAGAATGTTTCATTTTTTTGTCAACTTAACTTTTTATTTTGAGGAAATTATTCAAAGGGAACAACAAATTATAACAAAATTCAAACTTTTTAAAATGGGAAGTAAGTGGGGGAGGGGAATCCAATATTTCTTTATGCAACTTGAGCAGAAACATGGCAGTCATGCATACTGATTTTCAAAATTGATATAAGAGGGTTTTCATGGTGATTAAAAATAGAACCTGTGACTCAATTTTGGCAGGGAGATGATTGGGAAGGCATTCTCCATAGATAGATCGGAAAGGAATTTTCCGGAGAGATGATTGTAAAGGAATTCACCAGTGGAGGAGATGATTCTACACTTTAAGAAGGAAGGCTACATGGTCAAAACTTATAAGTGGATCCTATACCCTCTTTTTGGTTCATTTTTATGTTATATTTATTTCTTTTGGAAAAAAAATATCATTAGAAAGAAATATTTTGTAATTTTTAATTAACTAAAAAGAAGGCACTAAATCTGTAAGGCCTAATTTATTTTCGTTAAGATCTGAATCTGAATGCACTTCATGTTAAATAATTAAGATATTTTATTTTCTCAACATCTGGATGTATAAAATTTGGAGTTTTTGAAGTTCGAATGGTTGACTTTAGACAAAACTTTAGGTAAATGACCTAATAATGCAATTATGATGGTTCTATTAGCTTAAGAGCGTCGAGTTTGGTCTGGGTGGACCTTTAGTTTAATTCTCGAGGCATCCAGACTCATTTCGAGCAACCTTGTAGCTTATGGCTAAAATAGACCCTTGGCTTGAGACCTAATTTTTGTCCAAACAACATTTGATGGAAATTTTGACATAACCATTGAGTTTGGAATGTCGAATTTATTAGGGTAGTATTAGTTTGTTTGCATAAACGAGGTTCCGAACGAATCTCAAGCATACAATCAGGGCAATTTACCAATTCCAACTTGAGCTAGTGCAGCCCTTGCTGGTGGACAACAGTTTGTGCGTCCTGTTCGTGGGAATTGAGATACATTCATTGAGGTCTAAAAAATGGTCCACCATATTTGCGAGCTCGGCTCGACGTTTGTGGAGAATGGGGATGTAAAACCTCGGATTTCGAAAAGAATTAAAGATAGGTTTGTTCAAGTCAACCGTCATCTTCTAGTTTTGGGTCAACTTCAATTGACCATATATTTTAGCACACAAAGAGTTAGGTGATCCATAACCTTCCAAATTGAAGGTCTTTGAGTCCTCATTCCAACGCAACCAAGTTTGCTTAATTTTGAGCTCGGGCTAAAAACGTTATGCCTATTTGAGTGAGGCCTCTCTATTTAAGGCATCTAGTTCGTTTGTAGAAGGATATTTTGGTCTTTTTCTTTTCCTAATAAGCCTAGACACAGTTTTCCTAACCCAATTAAGGGTCTAATGAGATGCTCAACCACCTTTCCACGTTCAAAACACTTAGAAAAAATAAGAGAAGAGTTCAAGAGGAGAAATAGCTAGGTTTCGAGCGGTCGTCAAGAGCCAGTCGATTTTCTCCAAGAACATTGTTCTTTCCAGGTATGGAAGGATTTTCACAGTGATGGACTTGTTCATCCTCACTCCATACATCTAGTTTACCCACAAAATCGTTGTATCTAAAGGATTCTTGCGTAGTTCTTGATTTTGGTTCAAATCATTAACAATGGAGGTTGTGAATTCGTTTGTGTTGTGGATCTTTGGTAAGAGTTATATTTCAAGAAGGTTTGTATGAAATTTTCTATGAATTTGAGTTGGGTTTGAGAATCAAGAAGAGTTTAGGAGGAATTACCCAATTCTAAACTAGTTAGAGCCCTATTTTGGCTTGAAAATATTATCGGGTTTCAGGGTGGGGGGATGGGGTGGCGTGTCACCAAGGTGCCAGGATTATTGCCTAGAAGTTTGGGGCCTAGCGCCACACGCCAGCAGTGCACCCAAAACTTTGGTCATTAGTTTGGGGACTGGCGCCCTATGCCAGCAGGGGGTCGCCTGGACTTTTTCCTTTCGTGTTTCATTCCACACATATTTCCTTTGAGTCTTGACTACATTCTCTCATTTATATTCGATCCTAAAGGTTCCATTCATTCTTGAGAGTTCCCTCATACCCTAATCACACATCTTAATTTACATTCATAACTAAAGTGAGTTAAGAGAAAAGTTCAAGAAGTCTTTTTAAGTTATTTTAAGAATCATTTGTAATCAACAATGGTTTTGAACTAAGTTTTTGGGAAGTAACTATGATTAAGAGGAAGAGTCATATTCATGATTGAGAAAGAATATAAGGAAACTAGGTATTCCCAACTGTAATACTTCTACATTTAAAGAGAGACACTGTGATTTCTAAATGAGTTTAGAGATATTTCAGAGTATTACCTCTTTTAAGAGGATATTTTGAGTAATTACCTCAAATTGAGAAAGAGTGTTTTTCAACATCAAGCATGAGTATATAATTATTGGGAGTAGTATTGAGCACCAATATGGGGATGAGTTCAGACAACTCACATTCCTCATACTTTTAGACGATTACTTCTTGCCTTTAAGAATAGCTTAGTGGATCTACTTAGTTGAGGTGTTCTATACCCCGACAAGTTATATGACAGTTTTGGCTGCGTTGGAGAGACACTGTATCATCACATAGCTCATAGTTATTGTTGTCGGCTAGAGAATCTCCTAAATAAGAGTAATGAATAACTTATTGTATTGTTGTAAATCATTGAGTTTATATCTTCTGTTTTATAATTCTTTAAACATTGCATCTCTTGTAATTGCTTTAATATTGGAGTTGAGTTGAAGTGGGTATGTCTTCTAGTCCTTATTAGTTCAATTATCTGTGATTTCAGTTGCCTTTTCATGCTCGTACATTCAATGTACTGAGGTCATTTGACCTGCATCTTATTTATGATGCAGATCCGGGTGTTCAGGGTCATCATCAAGTGCTTTGTTGATACCATTTGTACTCCAGCTAGATTTGTTGAGCCTCCTTGCTTTCCGGAGGGCTTCACACTAATTTCCTGCATTTGATTAAGTTTTTGAGGGTTTTATCCCGACATCTATCTTAGTATTGAAAGGCTTGATAGATAGCTAGAATGGAGGAGTGATAACGCTCAACTACACTTCATCCGATTCTAAGTGTAGGCAGTCTCAATCACATATTAATCCAACTAAGAGTTGGGGTCGATCCCACAAGGAGTGACAAAGTAAAGAATTCAATTACGAAGTGAAAATAGTGTTCTAATCATTTGTAGACGTAGACATTTTCAAAAGAATTAAAGTATATGGAAGGGGTTTGACAGTAAATGCCAATTGGGGGGGCGATTAGAGTGAACAATTAACAACTTGAACAAACGGGAGTAATCAAGTAGAGAGGGATCCTTGGGGATGTGATCAATTGAACGCCAATTTTGCTATATGGGTGATTATTATTTACTAAAAGTCATTGAACTTCAGTGGGTAGGCTAGGCCTTAGGTGCGATGGCTATTTCTCAATCAACTAT
This sequence comes from Solanum lignicaule, assembly GCA_029582545.1. Lineage (NCBI taxonomy): Eukaryota > Viridiplantae > Streptophyta > Magnoliopsida > Solanales > Solanaceae > Solanum > Solanum lignicaule. The sequence continues at coordinate 33,287 of JAJOOF010000440.1, read as the reverse complement.
CATGAATCAAGCGAGTTCTCTCGAACCTCGACAAGCCAAACAAATATAAACAACCCAAAACCTCAATCAATCTACTTTTTCAAGCTAGATTAGTAAGATTGAATTCAGACATACTTTCTCAAGCTAAGTCCACAATAACCCAATCACTACAATCATGAATTAATAACTTTAATTCTAAAACCTCTTTCTCAAGCAAGCTTTGAATGCTAAACTAGAACTGTATTTGCAACTACAAATCATCAGTTAAAACTCAACTACTAATGGAACCCACTTCAAATCAACAATAAAATCAGTAAATACTAACACCCAAAATCTAATTGAAACATTCAATCACATGATCACACTCCCAAGAATGGGGTTTTTAGCCACACATAATAAAGAGCAAGAAATAGTTACCAACTATGTTTTCCATTAACTTGGGTAACAATCCACAAGTCTTCAAAAATTCTCAAATTGAGTTCAAAATCAATTAAACCCTAAATCTCTAATTTAAAACTCAAACAACAATGTTAGGGATCAAAAACCCAGAACTAGACAATGTAGGAACTCTCAAAAACTTCAAAAATCATTTTTCTTCTTTTGAAAATTGCATTTATACGTTCCCTGATTTTCAGCTTTGGAGCCACTGGGTGAAATAAGTAAGGCTTCGCCGAGTGCTCCTTTCCATCACCTTCTTGGCTTGGCTTTGCACCTCTTCCCTTCTATGACTTTAGGCTATCCAAACAGTCATCGCTGATCCATTCGGTGCTTCGCCGAAACATCCATATCATCGTCGAGTTGGTTTTGTCCATGGGCTGGCCTACTGTAACTTTTGGCGAGCTAAAGAGGCACTCAGAGACTTGCCGAGTGGCTTTGGCGAGCATCAGCCTTGATTTTCTTCGATTTTTCTAGTTTTTTTGCTTCTTTTTGCCCGGTAATGTCATTGTCTTGTTGTTTTGCCTTTATTGTTGCAAATTAGCATTTTAACATCAGTTTAGAGCATAAAATAGGCATTGAGGACAGTAAAAATCTGAATATTAAGCCCTAAATGAGGCGAAATCCCCGACTCATCAGCACACCCAACTTAAAATTTTGCGTGTCCTTAAGTAGTACACAAGATTAATCAAATCAACAAAGATGTCTACAAATAGTGCTACTCAAGACTCAACATGAATGCACAACAGGTTCAATCTACCCATGTATTGTTCAATTGTGCACTACAAGTTTCAAACTGTGACTAGCCATCATCAAATAAAAATCCAGCTCACAATGCTGGCTTCACATGCAAATTCAAGCTCAACAATAGTATTCAAATGCCCTTACATCAAGAATGATTCCATGATCACACAAAGCTCATCAAAATATCAGAATTAAGGAATCAAAAGCAACTCTCACACTCTCTAAGATAAACACATCCATGATTCTACCAATAGGCTTCCCCGTATTTTCTAATCAACATGATATTAAGCTCAATCAAGCTCACAAAGGTCTTTCAAGGCTTGTAACGGGCCTGAGGGTAAAGGTATGATCATTTTGGCTTAGTGAATTCTACCTTCATGAAGCATGACATGCATTTCACTTTTTCTCCTTTTTCTTTCACTCTTTTTGATTTTCACAATCCACCCTATGTTCTTTTAAGCATGATTCATTAGAAACCCCAATCCTTTTATCCATTGCACAAGCTTTATTGCAACATGATTTTCTTTTTCAATCTTTTTGTTCTCTTTTCTCCTTTTTTATTTATTTATTTGGAGGGGTTCCATCTTTTTCAACACAATCCATCAAGGGCAATTTTTTACAAACTTCTTGACTTTCCTCCTTTTTAACCACACCCCCAACTTAGACTTTTGGCCTAAGTTGTCTATTCAAACGGACCAATGCTTCATGAATGTTTTAGGTGATGGGAAAAAAATTCAACAAAGAAAAGGTTAGGCTCAAATGGTGCCAAGCTAGGTTCACACTCTCACAAGGTGGTCACAAAGAGGTATACTAGCAATTTGGTTCACTCTCCACAAATTTTTGCCTAAGATCATCTTTATCATTCACCTACATTAGTCAATTTAACTATCAGGGCAAGTTTTAGGTATTACCAAGCACATATTTCAAAATAATCTCACCACACAAGGCATTCAATACAATCATCAATCAAGATTCTACAATTTTAGCTCGCGTGCAACGATTATCACAAGTTTCATTTCAAGAATTGGCCAGTCACAATGAGATGCTAAGAGTACACACATGACTTATGAAACTCAAATCTGCCTCATTGGGATTGCACAAACATATCATTTAATCAAGAGCATTATTCACATTATCGGTATTTGTCACGCCCCGAAGCCACCCCAGGACGCCTACACGGGACCTAGGATCATGAGTGACCCCAAGCTAACCCTAAGATGGCATATCATAAGTATACTTAAAAGAAATACTGTGCGAAAGAATAAGACATGAGATAAACTGAAAGTGATGGGGAATACCCATTCTAAGTCTGGATATATAATCTGAGAGTTTAACGACAAATGAAATATCCAACTCCATGCTAACACTGAATCTAAAAATGTCTGAAATAAAGTCTCTAACTTACTAGAGATGCTGGGATATGCCCCAACTAAATCTAGAAAAACTGAAACTAAAGATTGAAAGTCGAAAGATAATCATGTCAATCATCCTCAAAGAATGAGAACTCACCACTGATGCTGCTGAACTGAAGATCGGGAACCGATCTATGCGTGATCTGACTGCTAAGGACCTGAACCTACATCATGAGAAGATGTAGCACAAAGTATGCTTCAGTACTTGAAAGGTACTGAGCATGAATGATAGAATAAAGCTGAATAATATACATAACTGCATAAACCATATAAGTGAGCACTAATGTACGATAAGCATGATACTATACTAGAAATACTGAACATGAGCTAACTGAATACAATGACCAAGTTTATAACATGCTGAAACTAAATACTGAACTGTAACTGATAACCTAGTCAATGTAGTAGAATCTGACAGTGAGAGCTACTAATAACCAACATAAAACAACGTGAGCTAAACGTGGAGTCCGATCTATACACCCCATCAAGAGGACCCAATATACCCTGCCAGAGGTGTAGAGGCATGACTGGAATGATCACTAAAATGTAATGCCCACAGAGGGGACTTATCAACCTACGGGGGCACGTAGTTCTGGGACTATGAAGGTGACTGACCCTAGTCCAACTCGGTATTAAGTCTACTCCCAACTGATTATTTAAATAACACATTATGACTGATTTTCTGTCATACTGGAAAGCTCAAAATACTGACATGCTAACTGAAAATGCAACATTAATGTACTGATAATGAAACATTCGTAATTGGAGAATGTATAACTGAATAAACTGACCTAGCATGTGTAATTCATGAACTAAACGAAGATACACAACTAGGGTTCTGAATTCATGCAAGAACTTAAGCAATAACATGATAATCTGATTTATATCATTCTAACAGCTAAAACCCAACAATTTCTAACATTCAAGAAACCCTAGGTCTAGATAATATCAAGGGAATCAAGATTCTGACTGAAATCGAGGGACCTAATGGGTGAAAGGAACCCACTAGTGAAATCCCACATATCTGGTGATGAAATTCACGAAGAAATCTTTCAATTTTGGGGCAGGAGCTGATGAAAACCTTGCTGCGTTTTCATGAAGGGCTGCTCGACTTTTCTCTCTATTTTGCTCTAAGTTACAGTTGATTTTTGGTGAATGATTGATTAGGTTAGGTTCTAATTTTTTTACTAGGTTAAAACTCACCAAAACTACGTAGTTTAGGAGTCCAACGAATAGGAAAAAGACCAAAATCACCCTACTTAAAAATCTTATGCAACTGACCACGACCCCTCTAACGGGCCTTCAAAGGGAGCATGGATCGTGGAGCTGGTCGTGGTCCTCAGTCCAGCAGCTGCTGGTTCTAGGGGCTTCCACCATGATCCCTGCCATGGCCCGTGTGAAGGACCACAGACCGTGAAGGTCGACGTGATTCTTCACTTCGGTTGGTGGTTTGCTGGCTCAGGTCTACGGACCCTACCACGACCCGTCATCAAGACCACGACCCATGGAGGGCTCTGTGGTCTGATGTCAGGGCATGGGGAATTCTGACTCTCCACCACAGGAACCAGTACGGCCCGTGAGGTGGTCCACGACCCGTGAAGAGTCTCGTGGTCCACCTCTGCTATATGGTGCTGAAGTCCACGGGTAGGTCAATGGACCGTGGATCCTATCACGGTCCGTGAACCCTGCTGTGGTTCACTGGTTCTAGTTTTCAAGGTGTTACAATTGATCGCAACTGATACTCAAATATGCATCAGAAAAACCACATTCACAAACATCAAGAGGTGAAATTTTAAATTTAGATAAAAAACTATTAGGTCAAAAACCAACATTCACATTAAAAACCAAAAAGCCATAGTCACACAAAGTAAGCAAAACAAGCTAACAAAAATCAAACATTTACAAAAACAACCCAAAAGAGGCAGGTATGAAGACACCTCATCCCGCCAAACGAAACTAACAATTATCCTTAATGTAACAGAAATGAAGAGTCTCAAAATAAAACTAAAAAAAGTCAAAATCCTCCTGTCAGGCTAAGCCTAAGGTGAACTCTGCACATCCAGGACTCTATTAATCTGGGCATCAGTGCCCGACTCTGCTCCATCCTTCACTCTACTAGAGCCCACCAATGATGTGTCCCGAAGAGAGGCCTCCATGGCTGTCTTTACCATCACTCCCTCTAGATCCTCTAGGTCATCATATACCACTGCATCATGAGTACCAGCTCCTCCTCATTAGTCTCGGGAGCATTAAAATCGGCATCGTCATCAACCATAGCAGCGTCTCCGATCGTAGTAGCCGGAGGGATCTCAAAAATGTCTGGTTACTCTATACTTGGGACCTCAGTAACGTCTACCGTGCCGAAAAACATAAAAAGATCCATGGATTTAAGTTCATCCACATCACTTTTCAAGCTAGTAATATCGGCTCTCAAGGCTGTCACATTAGCCGACTGGCTTCCACTTTGCTCACATGCCTCCACTCTCACCGTGAGGGCATCTAACGCTACACCATGCGCGGTGATCAACTCCCTGTGCTCTCTCAACTCAGCTCGAATAGGAGCTATGACAGCAACAATGTTCCTCTCAATCATATCGAGGACAACAACCTCTACCCATGAAACCCGTACGTCAGCAGATTGGGCTAGATAGCCCATCTTAAATAGCATCGCCTGGGTCAGTGAGGGCTGGAAAACAACATCATCAGTAAAAGTAGAAGCAACAACAACCGAAAAAGGAATAATAGTAGAACTGCTAGGGGTACCTGAAGGCTCACCGACCTGAGTAGGAGGAGTTGTGTCTATCTCGAGCATCTCTACATCAACAACTGGGGATGTGTCCACCGGTGCAACTCTTCTCCTGTCAGCCTCATCTCTAGTGTACTCGACCTCAATCCTCCGGATTCCAGTATAGGAAGTAGGAGTCACTACCACATTCGTCTTCTCTACAAAAGGCACTCAAGCACACCGACATAACTCTGTGATCAACACCAGGAAATGAAGTGAAGTGTGACTTTGATTGGGCCTCATGGACATCTCCTGCTCTAAAATCAACTTGACATTCAGCCTATCCCGTTAATGATTCATCCCAACAAGGCTGCCTTAGGATGCCGGAGTATGGACTCATTCTGAGAAGGCATCAAGGTGCTGCTAATAAATCAAAACCAATACTGGGAAGCTACATTCAAATCCTTCTTCTCTATCTGAACTCCAGGCTCGATCCATGGCGGTGTGACGTTAGAAATCAGAGGATCCATCCATCCCTTTAAGTCATCCAGAGTTTTCTTTTGTATCTGATCCAACAAGACTTGCATGATATTTATAGTACACCTGACCACCACCACATGATCAACCGATGCAAATGAACTGGCCTTTTTCTTCCCCCTTGGCACCAATTTCCCATATTTAGTGTAAGACTCTTAGACCCAGGAAGGTATATAGGAGCCTTGAGACCGTGTCGCAAACTTGTGGAAGTTGATGGTGTTCCACACTTCTGGGTACCTTTCCACCACTCCATCTGTATACAACCTCATCTCTTCCAAGATAGTCCTCAACCCTACAACCTTGAGTCTATTAAACGACTGAGGGTGGGGTGCTTGTACTCGGGCCACTGGAGACAACTGCTCAACCATCTGTGCTGGAGGTGGAGGAGGTATAGGAGTCACCGGTATTCTGGCCGAATCATGTAGCGCTTTATAGCACAACTCAGCTCTCCTTCTTTGCAGAGTCTGATTATCCTCCGGCTCAAATGCAGATGCCAGCGATCTAGACCCTGAGTTACCCTCACCATCAGATTCTGAAGTGGTGAGGTGGGTGTCAAAGATAACCATGCTGTCAGAGCTATCCTCAGTCGGATGTTGCTCCGCAGGGTTGTTTCCCTTTTCTGTGCTCTTCCACCCTGTCAGAGGAAGTTTTTCTTATGTATCCATTGGGGAGAAACACCCTCATTGATAACTATACCCCGTGCTCTCTTACGGGGTGGTTGATTTCTACCTGGAACCTTGGGTCTGGTCATATATTTAAAACAACACAGAACGAACCAACACGTTAGAAATAAGTCAACAAAAATCATAGTTGAAAAGATGAATAATAACACGTCGACTAGTTCGGCGAGCTATGTCGGGCTCGCCGAATGTTCCAGAATAAAATTTCACAAAAGTCAGCATAAGTCGGCGAAGCCAGGGCCTTTCGGTGATTCGCCGAACTCATTCGGCGACCTAAAAGTAGCTCGCCAAATAAAAAAATATACGATAGAAACCTATAGTAAAAAATTAACAACCTACTCAACATCATGCAATAGATCTAACAAAATACAAGCATGCATCAGAAACTACTAAAATTTAAGCCAAGATCGGGACACCAACCTTGAAAGTAGATAGAAAAATGCTAGGCTAGCGAACATGAAAGCAAAACTGCAAGATTCCCCTAAGCAATTGATCCCCACAAAAAAAATTCCGAGCAAAAAAATATATTCTAGATATGAAGTTTAATAGTGCAAAAGTCGAAAAATATGAAAAGAAAGGGAATTTTAAATTTAAAATGGTTCAGACCCCTTTTGAGCCTTAAGTTCGCGCCCTAGTCGGCGATATCAACTTTTGGCGCCGACCATTCGGTGGTTCACTAAATGGTGCTTTTTCCAGCCATACTTTACAAAAATCCAGCCATTTGGTTGGTCAAAATGGCAATCCAGATCGGGCTCGCCAACCTGTTTGGCGAGTTGAAAAATGGTACCAAAGCTCGCCTAATTGCTTCTTTTTCTAAAATTTCAAATTTTCAACCTGCACATCGAACACCCGTTACTCAAACAACATTTAAAACTAAAAACTTAGGTTGCCTTCCAAGAAATGCCTTTTTTAACGTCGTGGCTTGATGGAGGCATGCTTTCAAGCTTCATTCTTCGGATTAACAATGGTATCACTCGAAAATCCTCCTTTTGGTCTTGGGTTTAAATGAGTTGAGATTTGACCTATTTGTGTTTCGAGCTGCTTAATCGATACTGAATGCGAGGTACCGGTTTGGTTAAGGGACGAGACATCATCTTTCATTTCCTTTAGAACCTTGTCCGATTCTTCGACTTTGTTGAGAATGCGCGGAAACATATCTTCAGTACAAAAATTTTTAGGATCAACCTTTTGCTCTTTTGGCTTTTGACGCTCATGGGGAGGTACATATTGTTCTTTGTCACCGTCCCTCTCTCTCCAATTCATACCATGGCCACGCCATTCCCTATCTTAGTCTCTCCAACCATCATCATGATCTCTATTCCAACCTTGGTTCTCACCTGGCCTTGGATAGTTTGGACGGAAACCTCATCCTTGATTTGTTAGGAAATGTACTTCCTCTTTGTACATAGCTTCAAATTGCGCTTCATCCGGATTCACTCCAGTATCTCCGAATGCACAGCCTTGAAACCACTTCCCATGACATGTTTTGATAGTTGGTCCATTTGGGTCATCATCTTGGCCATGTTTGCATCCCGCTCTTGGTCATTTTCTATTTGTTCCTTTGTCATCCTGCAGTTCAAATGAGACACTTGATCTTCTCTAGTGTACCAAGAACGATTGATATTTGTCATATCATCAAGAAGAGTAGATGCTATTTCTAACGGTTGTTGCATGATTCCTCCTCGCACAATCTTGTCAGCCATACCCTTGTTGACTGAATCTAGACTCTGATAGAAGTATAATAACAACACATTGTTCGGGAGTGCATGAGTTGGACATCTGAGAAGCAACTTCTGAAACCCCAACCATGTCTCATGTATTAGTTCACCATCCACTCTCTTAAAGTTATGAACATTATCTCTCAATGTTACCATTTTCGAGGGAGGGAAAAACCTTACATAAAACACATCAGTGAGCTCCTCCTGAGAAGTGATTGAATCCCTCAGTAAATCAGTCGACCACTTCGTTGCCTCCCTCATTAGGGAAAAGGAAAACAAATGAAGTTGGACCGACTCTTAAGTGATGTTCTTGAAAGAAAATGGCCCATATACATCCATAAAGTTCCGGATGTGGTTATGAGGATGCTCAGTAGCTAGACCTCCAAATAGACCTTTCATTTGCAACAACTTCAACATAGTGCTAGTCACATGAAACACCGTATTTCCTACCACCGGAGGCAATCAAATAGCACGCATACTTCCCAGTTGATCTTCATTGACATTGTGCAAGTTACCGATGTCATCATTATGCCCAAGTTGGCTAGTATTGCTCCCGTTAACACTCATCTCTTGACGTATTTAAGTTCAGCCAATGACAAACAAAAATAAGTTGATTCAAATACAACAAAATTAGTGCACAACTTAACTCCACTAAAAGAATTTGTCATAAACCAGGGGTATACCCTAGATGTAACATTGCATGCTAGACCTTGAAAGGCCTAACACAATCCACTTATCATATCATAACATAAAGTAAATAGAAATGTCGCAGAAATTTTAAAACTTTTTCCATACAATCGAAGTCTTTCAAAAAGCAAGCGGAAGCTTATAACACTTTGTCTCAAACCATCTAAAACCTCTTGAATAAAACATTGGGACGCAGCCCATACAATAATCTCAAACATAAAGAAAATACATAAAGGAAAGGTGATCACATCCTCGATGCTATAAGGACTCACCAAGTCTTCAATTCCTTTGCTCTACTAGGAACCTATCCACGGAAATGGAACTCAATGTTGCCGGACCCTGCATTTGATAAGAATGTAGGCAAGAGTATGCGTTAGTACAAAAATTACTAAATATGTTAGCTAGCATAACATAAGTGTTAGCCAACATAAGACGTAAACATAAGAGATAATAACATAGTCATAAACATAATCTCCAACATAGACATAATGTAAGCATTAGTCATCATAAAACCTTGTCCATACACATAATCAATACTTTGACCTTCACAGGCCTAACACATCATTGGCCCCCTAAAGTTGGCACCAATTTTCACTTAGACAGTTTAACTAAGTTTTGTTCATTTTAGACACTCATGTCATACTGCATTGTGTCATTTTAACACTTTTTAAACAATCAGTCAAATATATAAGGTGTGTGTAACACACTCGCCGATGACGTGTCAAAGTGGAAAATTAAATAAAAACATGTGGCATAAATATTAAAAATAATTTTTAAATAATGATATTTTAGTAGAATTAAGAAGTAGACAATGAATAAATGACATGTTGAATTTTTTACACAATTTTTTTTTAAAAAAATAACCCAACCCCACCAAGGTCATCTTCTTCGCCCCACCCACCTAGATCGTCTTCTCCGCTTCTCCCCCACCCATCCATCGTCTTCTTCACCTCTGCCCACCCTAACCCAACCCTTTCCTTATTCATACCGTCTTCTCCACCCCTTTCCCACCCCACCCATCATGTTTTTAAATATTTTTTGCTACCCTTCTTCTTTGCGACATCATGAATCATGGCCCTTCTAATGGGTTGCAATTTCTTTTTTTTTCTGTGAAATCTCTTCGTGTTGAAATTCATTTTTTATTTTTGTAGCATCATCAAAACTATTTCTCCATGGAATGAGTTCAAGTTTTCAAAGATGGTGGATGAAAAATGAGGAAGAAAATGAAAAAAAATAAAATAAAAATGATTAAATGAGCCTTTCACGGGCTTGTATTGAGTGTATTACACTCACTATGCCATGTCAGTAAAAGGTGTTAAAATGACACAACGGGACATGACATGAGGTGCCTAAAATGAACAAAACTTAGTCAAGGTGTCTTAAGTGAAAATTGGTGCCAACTTGAGGGGGCCACTGATGGGTTAGGCCACATTCATATAATAAAAAAAACCACTTCATAAGTTAACCTCCAAGTATACTTGTGCAATGCATTAATGAGACCCTATAATCCCATCTATGGTAAGTATCCCCATTGGCCATCATAATCATACCTACCATCTTATGGTCTCATCCTTAGCTTAATTCTCATAGACAAGGGAATCTTCACCTTTAGTCAACATATCATGGAAGGCAACTATAGCAACAATCCAAGTTAATCATACATCATATAAGAGAAACACTTTCTAGGTAACCTCAAGTCCTACTTGTGCAATACATGGAGACCCCATAATCTCACCCATACTAAGTATCACTTTAAGTCATCATGCATATTTATCATCTCTTTGATATTATATTTAGCTCATCATAAAGGACAAGAGGAATCACCTCAAGTCATACATATCATGGAAGGCCTATCAAGCTACAATCCACACAATTCATAGTTCACGACATAATACATATTAAAGAATCATAGGTATTCGCCTCCATGTTCATTTTAAGTAATCATAGGTATTCGCCTCCAAGTTCATTTTAAGTAATCATAGGTATTCGCCTCCATGTTCATTTTAATTAATCATAGATATTCGCCTCCATGTTTATTTTAAGTAATCATAGGTATTCGCCTCCACATCACTTAATAAGGATCATAGGTAATCGCCTTCATGTCCATCATAATATGATATAGGTATTCACCTCCATATCACTTTAAAGGCTAATGGGTAATAACCTCTTGCCTTGCCTTAAGAGTCATACATATATATAGGGTAATCAGCTCACACTCCTCATATCATGACATGGGTAATCACCTCATCTTTATCTCATGAGAAATAAGGGAATTCACCTCACATTCCTCTCATATAAAGGTCTTTGGGGGAATAACCACAACCTCATCACATTTCATAGTCCTTGGACTTAGATTCATTTTAGGTGAGGAAACCTTTCAACGTAGAATCATTCTATGTGAGAGAACCTTTCATTTCATATCTTATCATATTCATGCATAAGTGCCTAGATGAGAATGTCCTTTCAACAACAGAACAACATATCATGATCATAAATGCTTCACTCTCAAACTGTTCATAAGGCATGTACATAGCTCTCATAAAACATGCATAATATCATATCTTACTCTTTCAAGGGTCAAGGCTCATATCAAATCAACACATCTAGAATTACTACATTAGACATGGATACTATCATAACTCAAGTGATTTTATCACTTCATATAATCTATCATTCATAAGGTAGATTAGGTAGGTAAAGGCCTTCAACCATAATTCTATCCATTAATCCTCTATTCTCATATAGACTTTACTCTCAAAGCCTTAACATACATAATCAATCTTATTAGCCTTACATTAAAAACCCTAGAAGTCAACATTCATGACTACAAGCCCTATTCTCAAAGCTTTTACTTCTTACAATCACCATTCATATCTAGATCACAAGATATTCTAGTCACAAGCATCATTTTTATGCAATTCTAACCATATTTCATCATAAAGACTCAATCTCAATTATTTCTACATGATCCATCATATATACTTTAATCTAATTCAATTAATGTTTACATGCTTCTATTCTTGAACAATTACTGTAAATAGCATCAATTCTAGAAGATCATCTCTAAGTCTTCAATTTCCCTCTTTAAGGCAGAAACCCACATTATTTCAATTTCATCAATTAGACTAGGGTTAACCATGGAAAGCATGTAATATCATCATAATATCATGATTGACTACTAATGCAATCATAAAAAATAAATATCCACTCAATTGGATTCATACTCAACTTAACCCATAATATTGGAAGGAACCCTAACTTGAATTGGGGATTCATTTTCACAATTAGGGGAATTATAGGGGGCTCCATAGATGGAAGAATCCATTTATGAAATAAGCTTACATACCTTGATTATAAGCCCTATAGAGCTTGCAACAATGGAGACTTAACCTAGCTTGAACACTTCTTCTTCTTCTTCACTTTCTAGAGAGAGAATATTTGAGAGGGAATTGGGTTCTTTTTGGTGAATTGAAATAATGACTAGGATCAATGTATTGAGGGTTCTAAAGGCTTTATATAGGTTGTCTAAGTAAGGTTAAAACGACACTACTGAACCCTTAATTAATTTCAGAAAGTTCCATCATGCCCTCACTTAGCCGCCTTAATGACCTTTACTGCCTCACCCACGGGGAATGATGGTCATCCATGGGTGGTGGTCTGGGCTAAGATTTTGGTGTCCTGACCCATGACCCTTCACCCACGGGGCGTGGATCCCCATACGGGGCATGGGTCCCCTCGTGGGTGGACTGTTTTTGGCATCCTACTAGGGTCCTCCTCAAGGACCCTTGGTTGGTCCTTGGGGAGTCGTACCTTGACATTCTAACACTAAACTCCTCATTTTAAGTATGGGGAGTTATATCTATAACTTTAACCCTCATGTCAAGCTCTAGTTGACCTACTAACCTACGAAGTGTTACAGAATTCTAAACACCACTCCCCGACATCAAAATCATTTTTGATAACACTCAACTACACTTCATCCGATTCTAAGTGTAGGCGGTCGCAATCAAGTATAAACCCAACTAAGAGTTGGGGTCGATCCCACATCGAGTGATAAAGTAAAGAATTCAATTACGAAGTGAAAGTAGTGTTCTAATTGTTTATTGAAGTAGACATTTTTGAAACAATTCAAGTAAATGGAAGGGGTTTGACAATTAATGTCAATTTGGGGGATTAGAGTGAACAATTAACAACTACGAACAAACATGAGTAATCAAGTAGAGAGCAATCCTTGGGGATGTGATCAATTGAAAGCAAATTTCGCTATGTGGGTGATAATTATTTATTAAAAGTCATTGAACTTCAGTGGGTAGGCTAGGCATTAGGTGCGATAACTATTTCTCAATAAACTATCACGAATCAAGAGAGTTCTCTCGAACCTCGATAAGCCCAACAAATATAAACAACCCAAAACCTCAATCAATCTACTTTTCAAGCTAGATTAGTAGGATTGAATTCAAACCCAATTTTGCAAGCTAAACCCACAATAACCCAATCACTACAATCATCAATTAATAGCTTTAATTCTAAACCTCTTTCTCAAGCAAGCTTTGAATGCTAAATTAGAACTGTATTTGCAACTACAATTCATCAATTAAAAATCAACTACTAATTGAACCCACTTACAATCAACAATAAAATCAGTAAGTATTAACACCCATAAGATAATTAAAACATTCAATCACATGATCACACCCCCAAGAATGGGGGTTTAGCCACATATAATAAAGAGCAAGAACCCTATATATTTGATACCTTCTCCTACAATGCAATCCAAGGTCGCATACCCAGACGGAAGCTAAGCTCCCACTCACGACCCATGTAACAAGCTATGCCAAGTAAGAAGTGTAGAACAATTAGTTCATAAGGACCACCATTGTATAACCATTCATCAACATATTCCTCTTCCTAGATTGGGTAAAAATGTAAACCTATAGCTGCAAAAGTAGGTAGTTACCAACTATGTTTTCCATCAGCTTGGGTAACAATCTACAGGTCTTCAGAATGCTCAAATTGAGTTCAAAATCAATTAAACCCTAAATCTCTACTTAAAAACTCAAAGAATAATGTTAGGGATAAAAAATCTAGAAATGGACAATGTGGGAACTCTCAAAAACTTCATAATTCCTTTTTCTTATTTTATAAATTGCATTTATACATTCCCAAATTTTTAGCTCTGGATCCACTCAACAAATTAAGTCAGGCTTCACCGACCTGGTTGATAATCCACCGAGTGCTCCTTTCCATCACCTTTTTGGCTTGGCACTACACCTCTTCTCTTATGTGACTTTAGGCGATCAAAATAGTCATCGCCGATCCGTTCGGTGCTTTACCAAAACATTCTTCTCATCGCCGAGTTGGCTTTGTTCATGGGCTGGCCTGCTGTAACTTTTGGTGAGCTGAAGAGCCACTCAACAACTCGCCGAGTGGCTTTGGCGAGCATCAGGCTTGCTTTTCTTCAGCTTTTTTGCTTTTTTTTCCTGATAATAACCTTGCCTTGCTCTTTTACCTTAATTGCTGCAAATTAGCATTTTAATATCAGTTTAGTCCATAAAATAAGCATTGAGGACACTAAAACTCTTAATATTAAGCACTCAATTAGTCAAAATCCCCGACTCATCAATGAGTCTCTCATTATTTTCCTTGTTGATGTTTTGAGATCTTGAGTCGGTTACCTATGTTTTATTAAGTATTTCTAGATTTTCATTTGAGTTAAGTTCTAATTGAGACTTTTATGTTTATTTATGCACTTGGAGTTCTCTTTGTTTTCTTAAGTAAGTCTTTCGCTAAATTGTCAGCCAGGCTAAGGGTTTGCGTGAGGACCAATGATGGGTGTCTAGTACCGGCCACATCCAGGGTGTAGGCTCGGGGTATGACAAACTTGGTATCAGAGAAAGAGTTCAAGAGTCCAAGGATGTATATGAATTCATGTCTATAGAGTTCTTTTTTATCAGTGTGAAGCGTGCCACATCAATAATTAGGAGGCTACGAACAAGAACTCCCAAGAATTCTGGGGAGTTCAGCTCAATAAAAATTTCCAGAATTTTAGAGTCTGATCTACTTAGTCTTAGGGTAGTGGGGGCACAAGGGGCTACTTCTACCCCCACGTCTTCTAAGTGTGGTAGAAACCATTCAGGGGCGTGTCGTGATGGCTCCAATGGCTGCTTCAAGTGTGATAAGACGGGTTACTTTATGTGAGAGGGCCCTAAGAACAAGCAGGGTAATGGTGGAAACAAAGTCCAATCTTCTTCAGTGGCTCTGATAGACAAAGTTGTTCCGAGAAGAGCTACTTTAGGGGCAGGCGAAGGAGCAAACCATCTGTATGCTATAACCAGTCACCAAGAACAAGAGAGCTTACTAGATATTGTCACTGGTATGATTAAAGTATTTTCTTTTGATCTTTATACAATACTTGATCAAGGTGAGAGTTTGTCTGTTGTGACTCCTTATGTAGCCATAAGGTTAGACATCATCCGTGAATGACTTCTTGAGCTTTTCAGTGTTTCCACACATGTTGGTGAGTCTATTCTAGCATAAAGAGTTTATCATAATTGTACCATCTCTGTCAATCACAAGGACACCATGGCTGACTTAGTCGAGCTAGACATGGTGGACTTTGATGTTATTATAGGTATATACTGACTTCATGCTTCTTATGCCTCAATTTATTGTACAGCTAGAGTAGTCAAGTTTCAGTTTCCTAAAGAACCAGTCGTAGAGTGGAGGATTTATTCAGTAGTTCCTAAGGGTCGATTCATTGCATACCTTAAGGCCAGAAAGTTAGTCTCTACAGGGTGAATCTATCACTTAGTCCGAGTAAATGACACTAGTGTTGATACACCACCTATTCAGTCAGTTTTAACTGTGAGTATGTTTCCAGAGGTCTTCCTAGATGATCTTCCTGAAGTATCTCCTGAGATAGAAATAGACTTCTGAAGAGAAATACTTCCTAATACTTAACATATATCTCTTTCGCCATACAGAATGACTCCAGCTAAGTTAAAAGAATTAAAAGAGAAGTTGAGAGATCTTCTTGATAAGGGTTTCATCTAACCTAGTGTTTCACTCTGAGGCGCTCTGGTATTATTTGTGAGGAACAAAGATGGTTCTGTTAGAATGTGTATTGATTACCACTAGTTGAACAAGTATCCCCTTTGAAGAATTGATGAACTTTTTGACCAACTTCAGGGTGCCACTTGCTTCTCTAAGATGAACCTTAGATCTGGCTATCGTCAGTTGAAGTGAGGGAATGTGTCATCCCGAAGAGAACATTCAGGACCCGTTATGATCATTATTAGTTCCTTGCGATGTCTTTTGGCTTGACCAATTCTCCTGCAATGTTCGTTGATCTTATGAACATAGTGTTTAAGCTGTATCTTGACATGTTTGTTATCGTATTTATCAACAATATATTGATTTATTCAAGGAATGAGGAGGATCATGCTAGTCATCATAGAATAGTCCTCCAAATGTTCAAGGATCGAGAATTATATGCCAAATTTTCCAAGTGTGAGTTTTTGCTTCAGTCCGTGGCATTCTTAGGCCACATTTTATTTTGAGAAAGTATTCGAGTTGACACTGAGAAGATTAAAGCAGTGCAGAACTTGCCTAGACCTATATGTCCAACTGATATAAAGAGATTCTTGAGATTGGTTGTTTACTATAGAAGGTTTTTCGAGGGATTTTCATCTATTCGTCCCCATTGACTAAGTTGACTCAGAAAACAACTAAGTTTCAATGGTCTGAAGCTTGTGGGAAAAGATTTCAGGAATTGGAAACTCGATTAACTACTGCCCAATGTTGACCCTACCAGAGGGTACAAAAGGTTTTGTTGTATATTGCGATGCGTCTAGAGTTGGACTTGGCTGCAAATTTGAAAGGTTATAGCCGATGCCTCTAAATAACTTAAGATTCACGACAAGAAGTATCCGAATCACGATCTCGAGTTGGAAGCAGTAGGATTTGTCATCAAAATATGGTGTCACTATCTCTATCATGTTCATGTGGATGTCTTCACCGACCATAAGAGTCTCTTCTATGTTTTCCTCAGAAAGATCTTAATCTCAGACAAAGGAGGTGGTTGGAGTTGCTCAAGGAGTATGATATAAGTATCCTCTATCACCCAGGTAAAACTAATGTTGTTGCTTATCATTTGAGCATGTTATCCATGGGAATTATTGCTCACATTGAGTAAGGCAAGAAGGAATTGGCCAATGAGGTGCACAAACTTTCCTGTCTGGGAGTCGGTTTGTTAGATTCCAGTGAAGGTGGAGTTGTGGTGATGAATGGGGCTAAATCATCACTAATGTCTGAAGTGAAGGAGAAACAAGATAAGGACCTTCTTTTACTTGAACTAAAGAAAAATGTTCATAAGCAAAAGATTATGGCTTGTGAACAAGGGGGAGATGGTGTATTGAGATATCAAGGTAGATTATGTGTACCCATGGTGGATGAACTACAAGAGATGATCATGGCAGAAGCTCATAGTTCCAGATATTCTATCACTCCCGGTTCCATTAAAATGTACCATGACTTGAGAGAAGTCTATTAGTGGAGTAGTGTGAAGAGGTGTATTGCAGAGTTCGTTGCTAAATGCCCAAATTACCAATAAGTCAAGGTAGAGAACCAAAGACCAAGTGGTGTGGCTCAAAACAAAGATCTTCCATAATTGAAGTAGGAGATAATTAATATGGACTTCATTATTGTCTTGCCGCGATCTTGCAGGCAGCATGATTCGATTTGAGTGATTGTAGATCACATGACTAAATCAACCCATTTCTTGCTGGTAAAGACCACCAATTTAGTAGAATATTATGCTAGCTTATAAATTCAAGAGATAGTCCGACTTCATGGAGTTCTATTTTCTGTCATTTCAGATAGAGGTGCACAGTTCACCACTCAGTTTTGGAAGTCATTTAAAAAGGTTTGGGTTCGAAGGTAAAATTTTGTACTGCTTTTCATTCTATGACGGATGGCCAAGCCAAGCACACAATTTAGACCTTTGAGGACATGTTAAGGGAATGTGTCATGGATTTCAAAGCAATTGGGATGACCACTTGCCTCTCATGGAGTTTTCTTACAATAATAGTTATCACTCCAATATTCAAATGTCTCCCTTTGAGACTTTTTATGGGCGAAGTGTAGATCTCCTATTGGTTGGTTTTTATAGGGAGGATGTGTATCCCTTGGGGGGATGACTTGATTCAAAAGGTGTTGGCAGGGACCCATAGTTCTTGTTATTTGATTCATCTTAGTGCAACCAAGATGTACTAGGACTTGAGGACACTTTATTTGGTGGCCCTAAATAAGGAGGCACATAGTGTAGTATGTATCCATGTCGCGACTGAAAGGTACCCCCTAGACGTAACAAGGAACATAGAACCCCGAAAGGCACCATGTAAGCCACTTAGTATATCATAACATAAGTAAAGAACAATAAAGAGTAAAATGCATTTTCAAGTCCAAAGTTTTCATAAAGGAAAGCGGAAGTCTAGACTCGTCTCAATTAGCCATCTATTACAATCTTTGAATCAAATAAGGTCACAACCCTTACAACATAATCCGAAAGTCTAATACAATAAAAAAGGAACTACAAAGATATCATCCATCCTCGAACCATGAGGACTCACCAAAACAAAGGAGAATAGTCGAATTCATGGTTCAACTGAATGAAGATCACCTCAAACACTAGACCCTACACTTGTAGAAAAATGTAGGAAAATATGGGTTAGTACAAAAATGCACCAAGTATGATAGCCATGCATAAAAACCTTGAAAACATGCTAAAATGGACATTTTAGTTGAATGCATGCACTTTACTAAGTTAAAGAATCATTTTGAAGATAATGGAAAAGCATAAGTCATAATCTACTCATAAATTGTCATGTCATAAAAGGAACATATCATACATACCCTCAAAGCATACTTGTGCAATGCATGGATAAGATCCCATAATCCCACACACACTAAGTAAAGCTTCTTGAGTAATTATATTTCATAACTCATCTCCTTGTTCATACTATTATAATAGGGAATACGCTTTATCCAACATAGACCATGTGAGGTTACCATGGAATCTGGTATCTACCCCACACCGAAAAGAGGTTGTCCTACTTGCCTAAGGTAGAACTATACTCTTAGCTTAGGTGGATCCACTAGCTAAAGACCTATGAGGGCACATAGTTTATAGATAATGGGATTGCTACTATAAAACCCGGCATCTACTAATGTGAGGGCTTTCATCCCAAAAGATTATTCCTAGAAACCCGGCTTCTACTATCGTGAGGGCTTCCATCTCATATCAATATCCACTCGGTGCTAATCAATAATTCAGATGGAGTTCATATTAAGTCTTTACTTAAGTTCATACTCATGGAAGAATATCTTGTCACTCAATCCAACACAATTCATAAGATAGCTCCTAGATTCAATAGGTGGGAATAACCTTTCAACCTTAGAATCATCATAGTGTGAGAAAATCTTTCACATCATATCATATTCATACATAAGTGTGTACATGAGGATAACCTTCTAACACACAACAACTAGCTCATAATCATATTGACTTTACTCTCAAAGTGTTCTTAAAGCATATACATAAATCTCATAATCATGCTTAATTCACATACTTTGCCCTACAAGGACCATAGATCTTATTACATCAACACATCAAAAATTACTACATAAGACATGGATGATAACATAATTGAAGTAATTCAATTACTACATGCATAATTTTATCATATTTTACTTGCATCAATCAACACTCACACTTTGAAATCCAAATTAGAAAAATAGCGGAATACATGAATTCTTGGGAATTCAACTTAAAATAATATAAAATCATCAATATATCCATAATAATACATAATACAATCATTAAAAACGAATTGAAAGGAATTCATGAGATTCAAGTCAAACCCTAACTTTGGGGATTTCAAGCTTTAAAATTAGGGTTTTTGAAGGGGCTCCATGGATGAATTATATCCATGGATGAAGAGCTACCATACCTTGGCTATGAATCCCAACGAATTTGAGTAGAAAAGCTTTCTTCTTCAACCCTAGCCTCCACTTTCTTCTTCTTCTTCTTCTTATTCCTTGAAGTTCTCTCTCGAGAATTTTGGAGAGGGTTGGTTTTGATGTGGGATTTTAGAATTATGACGAAGACGACTTAATTTGGTGTCTTAAATCATTATATAGTTAGTCTAATTTACTGTAAAACGAAGTCACTTAATACTAACTTAAAAAGGAAAACCCCATAATACCTCTAAGTGCAATTGCCAAAAGGTAGTTTCAGGCATCACGCACGACCCCACGACCACGGCCCGTGGATGGACCCATGTGGAATGCTGGTGAACCATGGGTTGGGGTTCTAGGGCTTGATTTTTTTCAGGCTTGACCTAAGCCTCTCACTCACGGGGAGTGGCCTGACCAACGAGGTGTGGGTGCCCTCTGTGGGTTACTGCCCAGGCAACCTCTAAGGGTCCTTCTCAAGGACCCTTGGTTGGTCCGTGGGGGTCGTACCTTGACGTTCTAACACCAAACCCTATATTTTTAGGTACGGGGAGGTACGTTCAAGACTCTAACTTGAACGTCAAGCTCTAGTTTAGCCTATTAATTTCCAGAGTGTTACAATATCTCCCCCTTGGTAATATTCATCCTTGAATGATGATCTAGACACCTTACGGAAGTAAAGACTAAAAACAAGCAGCCCATCATGCATGATACATCAAAATAATGCATAATTTTAAGGAGGAAACTTCAACTCCATCTCAAACATAATCGATGCAATATGAGGAAGTAGGAAATACATATAACAACCTATTATGCATGAAAACTCAACATTTCTCATAATCATAGGACGAACTACCTTCTCCCACTAAAAGAATGCTCAACACACTATCATAGAGCTAATATGCAATTACTCTCAAAAGCATACTAAAGCATGTTCATCAATTCATCTTCTGAAGTCAAATATGCAACTCATACTAAATGCACAACAATATGAGGAACATATCAACCATAAAAACTCATTTTCTTACTAAACATGAATTTCATCAAGAATATGCATAACATAAGGAAATCATGGAAAAAAAAAAACACATATGACACACATGACTCCCAAACCACTAAAAATCAAG
Organism: Solanum lignicaule; assembly: GCA_029582545.1. Lineage (NCBI taxonomy): Eukaryota > Viridiplantae > Streptophyta > Magnoliopsida > Solanales > Solanaceae > Solanum > Solanum lignicaule. Next base: position 12,230 of record JAJOOF010000440.1, on the reverse strand, counting down.
AGGACCTACTTACCTCAAGCTTGAATAGGAATAGAAGGAAAGAGATGAGGGTATCGGGACTTCATATCTGCCTCGGCCTCCCAAGTAGCACCCTTAACTAGATGATTTCTCCATAAAACCTTCACATAAGCTATTTCCTTGTTTCTCAACCTTTTAACTTGCCGGTCTAGGATCTCTATCGGAACCTCTTCATATGAGAGATATTCATCAACTCCCAAACCCTCTAAGGGAATAATGGATGCCGGATCTCCAATACACTTCTTAGGCATGGAGACATGAAACACCGAAGAACCGAAGCCAACTTATTTAGCAAATCTAACTCATACGAAACTTTCCCAATACACTTCAAAATTTGGTATGGGCTCACATACCGGGGACTATGTTATTCCTTCTTGCCAAATCTCACCACACTTTTCATGAGTAAGATTTTTAGATAGACCCAATCATTAACTTCAAATTCTAGATCCCTTCTTCTCACATCGGCATAAGACTTTTGCCGACTTTTGGCCGTCCTCAACCTCTCTCTAATGAGTTGGACTTTCTCAATGGCCTCATAAACTATTTTGGGACCAATTAGAGCAATTTTACCTACTTCAAACCAACTAACTAGAGACCTACATCTCCTACCATACAAGGCTTCAAAAGGAGCCATACCAATACTTGAGTGATAAGTATTATTGTAAACAAACTCTATTAATGGAAAGTGGTCATCCCAATTACCCTTGAAGTCTATAACATATTCCATCAACATATCTTCTTATGTTTGAATGGTGCGCTCCTCTTTCCCATCGGTTTAAGGATGAAAAGTCATGCTAAGCTTAACCTTGGTACCAAGCCCTTTTTGGAAGAATTTCCAAAAGTGAGAAGTAAATTGAGGACCCCAATCCAAAATAATGGACAAAGGAACCCCATGTAACCTCACTATCTCTTTTATATACAACTTGGCATAGTCTTCCGCCGAAAAAGAAACCTTGATGGGAATAAAGTGGACTGATTTTGTCATTCGATCTATAATGACCCAAATAGAATCATGTTGCCTTAGGGTGCGAGGCAAACCCACAATAAAATCCATATTAATCGCTTCCCACTTCCAAGTGGGGATATCTATATCTTGGGCTAAACCTCCCGGCCTTTGGTTCTCGGCCTTAACTTGTTGACAATTTGGACATTTGTCTACAAACCCCGCAATAACTCTCTTCATACCATACAACCAATAGACTTCTCTTATATCACGGTACATCTTGGTGGCTCCCGGATGAATATAGTACCAAGAACTGTGAGTTTCCTCTAAAATTTTCTCCCTCAGACCATCAACTTCCGGAACACATTATCAACCTTGGTACCTAAGCACCCCATCTCCCCCTTAGGAGAAAGCCTCAATGGACTTCTTGAGTACCAACTATTTCAACTCAACTAATATAGGATCAAGGCCTTGTTTAGACTTTACATCCATTACAAAGGACGATTCGGAACCATTATGGACTATGACACCACCCTTGGTGGAATCTACTAGTTGAACACCTAATCAGGCCAACCTATGCACATCACGAACTAATTATTTCTTTTCATCTTCTACATGAGACACACTACCAATGGACTATCTAATAAGTGCATCCTCTACAACATTATCTTTGTTAGGGTGATAAAGGACACTCATGTCATAGTCCTTCAATAATTCTAACCACCTCCGTTGATGAAGATTCAAGTTCTTTTGACTAAACACATATTGTAAGCTCTTGTGAACGGTAAACACATCAATATGAACCCCATACAGATAATGCCTCCATATTTTTAAGGAAAACACAACCGCCGCTAAGTCAAGGTCATGGGTAGGATAATTCTTCTTATAGACTTTAAGTTGCCTTGAAGCATAGGCAATCACCTTACCATTTTGCATAAATACACATCTCAAGACAACTCTAGAGGCATCACAATACACCACAAAACTATTTGTAACTTTCGGTAAGGTCAACACCGGAGCGGACGTAGGTCAATCTTTCAACTCTTGGAAACTTTTCTCACAAGTGTCTGACCATAGAAACTTAGCCTTCTTCTGAGTTAAAGGCGTCAACATAGAAGCAATGGAGGAAAATCCCTCAAAAAACCTCCTATAGTAACCGGCCAAACCCAACAAGCTTCTAATGTCGGAAGGTGATAGTCGTCTAGGCCAACTCTTGACTACATCCGTCTTCTTAGGATCTACCTTAATACCCTTACATGTCACAATATGACCAAGGAATGCTACATACCTTAACCAAAACTCTCATTTGTTAAACTTTGCGAAAAGTTGATGGTCCTTAAGAACTTGCAATACAATTCTCAATTAGCAGCATGCTCATTATCACTCCTTGAATTGATCAAAATATCATCGATAAAAACTATCACAAACATGTCAAGATATTGTCAGAATATTCTATTCATTAAGTCTATGAACGTCGCCAGAGCATTGGTCAAACCAAAAGACATTACTAGGAACTCATAGTGACCATATTTTGTTCGAAAATCCATCTTGAGAATATCAACCCCTCTCACCCTCAATTGGTGATAACCCAAACAAACATCAATCTTGGAGAAATAACTAGCCCCTTCAAGTTGGTAAAACAAGTCATGTATCCTTGGAAGGGGATATTTGTCCTTGATGGTCACATTATTCAATTGATGATAATCAATGCACATTCGAGGAGACCCTTCTTTCTTTGTAACAAATAACACCGGAGCAACCCATTGAGAGATACTCAGTTGAATAATACCCTTGCCTAGCAAATCCTTTAGTTGCTCTTTCAACTCCTTTAACTCCACTGGAGCAATTCTATAAGGACGAATGAAGATAGGTTGCATATCCGGAAGAAGGTAAATACCAAAATCTATTTCCCGCTCAGGAGGAATACCGAGCAAATCATCAGGTAAAACTTTTGGGAACTCATTCACTATCGGAACTGACTCTAGAGAAGGGGTTTCAGATTCAACATATCTCACCCTAACAAGATGGTAAATACACCCTTTAGAAATCATCTTCCTAGCTTTAAGGCAAGAAAAATATTGACCTCTAGGCATAGAATTTCCCCCCTTCCATTCTAATTTAGGCTCATTTAGAAATTGGAACTTAACTACACGAATCCTACAATCGATAGAGGCATAACATGCATGCAACCAATCCATACCCAAAATCAAATAAAAGTCTAACATGTCTAACTCCACCAAATCAACAAAAGTAACTCTATGGTACAAGGAAATAGGACAACTTTTGTAAACCCTCTTAGCCACCACCGAGTGACCAACAGGGGTAGAGACCGAAAAAGGTTCTACTAACACTTTGGGGAGTATTTCAACTTTCATGGCCACATAAGGTGTTACAAAGGACAAAGTAGCACCGGGATCTAATAAGGTATATACATCAATAGAAAAGACTTTTAACATACCGATCACTACATCCGTGGAACTCTCTTGGTCACCTCAAGATTGAAGAGCATAAAGCGGTTTTTCTTGGGATAATTGGAGTCTGAACCACTAGGAGGAGCTTTCTTGCCCTCTCTCCCCTTAGCCATAAGCATAGGGCAATCTCTCATCTTGTGGACAACCTTCCCACAACTAAAACAACCATCAGTACTAACTAGGCACTTTCCATCATTCTTTCTACTACATTTTGCACAATTAGGCCTAGAAACATAAGAACCACCACTATTACCTCCTTGAGGTTTATGGTTGGAAATCCTATCCTTGTTGACCCTTGGATAACTAGAGAAGCCTTTTTTGGAAAACCCTTGTTTAAACCTTGGCCAACCTTGTCCATTGGACTTAGCATTGGAGAAGTTCCCATTACTGGTCCTTGGACTTTTCACCTCCCTATTCTTTCTTTTTGAGCTTTGATTCCTCATTTTTTTGGGCGTGCACCATAAGAAGTGATATAGTAATATCACCAATGAGCATTTTTGTAGGGCATTCTTCCTCTACCAAGTTGGACACTCGCATCACAAACTTATTAATCTTGGCCCTTGAGTCCGCCACTATAGTTGGAGCATACTTGGATAGTTGGGTGAACTTAAGAGCATACTCTTTCACGCTCATACCTCCTCGACGAAGGTTAATGAACTCTTGCATATTTCATTCCCTCAACTCTAGGGGAAAGAATCTATCAAGAAATGCCTATTTAAACAATTCTCATTCTACCGGGCTCGCTTCTATGGGTTTCTCACCCTTTGATTGACCATACCAAATTTGAGCAACACTTTTCAATCGTTAAGGGGCTAGTTCTGCTTTCTCTACCGAAGTCACCTCTATAATATCAAGTATTTTGTAAACCTCATCCACAAATTCTTAAGGGTTCTCTTCCACTTTGGTGCCATGAAACTCAGAATCATTCTTGCAAAATTCCTCACTCTAGAAGCTGCAAAATACATATTAGGGTTCATATGAGTCACAATATCTCTGTTGGCCTGAGCCGTGACCGCATAAGCTTGGGTTGTCATAGCTTGGGACAACATTTGGATAGTAGATCTAAAATCCGCATGGGCCACATTCTCAACCACGGGATCAATTGGAGCTTGATTATCTTGAGGAGGAAATCCTTGATTCACATTCTCATCTTCTATCCTTCTAGCGTTAGCCCTTCGTGTATTCATATCCTGAAGGCACAAGAAAAGGACTAGGAGAGGGACTTTATAGAGTTAAACTCTAAGGCACGCCTTAAGAGTAATGAAAGCAATGTAGTTGCCTAAACATCTTATAGCCTCCCATTCATAAATATGGCGTGCTTCACACTCATGAATAAAACTCTACTAGATGTGGCTTATGAGACATCATCCTAGAATCATTCTAAACCTTATTCTCTGATATCAAGTTTGTCACGACCCAAGGGTACCCCCTAGATGTAATAAGGCACATAGAATCCCGAAAGGCACCATGTAAGCCACTTAGCATATCATAACATAGGTAAAGAACAATATAGAGAAAAACACATTTTCAAGTCCAAAGTTTTCATAAAGGAAAGAGGAAGTCTAGACTCTTCTCAATTAGCCATCTATTACAATATTTGAATCAAATAGAATCACAGCCCTTACAACATAATCTGAAAGTCTAATACAATGAAAAAGGAACTACAAAGATATCATCCATCCTCGAACCATGAGGACTCACCACAAGTAATGAGAATAGTCTAATCAAAGATTGAACCAAATGATGATCACCTCAAACACCAGACCCTACACTTGTGAAAAAATATAGAAAAATATGGATTAGTACAAAAATGCACTAGGTATGATAGCCATGTATAAAAACCTTGAAAACATGCTAAAAGGGATATTTTAGTTGAATGGATGCACTTTACTAAGTTAAAGCATCATTTTGAAGATAATGAAAAAGAATAAGTCTAATCAACTTATAAATCATCATGTCATAAAAGGAACATATCACACATACCCTTAAAGCATACTTGTGCAATGCATGGATAAGATCCCATAATCCCACCCACACTAAGTAAAGCTTCTTGAGTAACTATATTTCATAACTCATCTTCTTGTTCATACTATCATAAAAGGGAATAACCCTTAACCGACATAGACCATGTGAGCTTACAATGGAATATGGTGTCTACCCCACACCGAAAATGGGTTGTCCTACTTTCCTAAGGTAGAACCATACTCTTAGCTTAGGTGGATCCACTAGCTAAAGACCTATGAGAGCACATAGTTTATGGGATAATAGGATTGCTACTAGAAAACCAGGCCTCTACTAACGTGAGAGCTTCCATCCCAAGAGATTGTTCCTAGAAACCCGGCCTCTACTATCGTGAGGGCATCCATCTCATATCAATATCAAATTGGTGCTAAGAATTAATTCCCATGGAGGTCATATTAAGTTTTGACATAATTTCATACTCCTAGAAGAATGTCTTGACACTCGATCCAACATAATTAATAAGATAGCTCCTAGATTCAATAGGTGAAAATAACCTTTCAACCTTAGAATCATCATATTGTGAGAAAATCTTTCACATCATATCATATTCATACATACGTGATTACATGAGGATAACCTTCCAACACACAACAACTAGCTTATAATCATATTTACTTTACTCTCAAATTATTCTTAAAGCATAAACATAAATCTCATAATCACGCATAATTCACATAATTTTCCCTTTAAAGACCATTGATCTTATTACATCAACAAATCTAGAATTAATACATTAGACATGGATGATAGAATAATTCAAGTAGTTCAATTACAGCATGCATAATTTTATCATATTTTACTTGCATCAATCAACAATCAAACTTTGAGATCCAAATTGAGAAAATAGGGGAATTCATGGATTCTTGGGGAATTCAACTTAAAACCATATCAAATCATCAATATATCCATAATAATATATAATCGAATCATTAAATATGAATTTGAAAGGAATCCATGAGATTGAAATCAAACCCTAACTTTTGGGATTTCTAGCTTTGAAATTGGGGTTTTTGAAGGGGATCCTATCCATGGATAAAGAGCTACCGTACCTTGGATATGAATCCCAACGAATTTGAGTAGAAAATATTTCTTCTTCAACCCTAGCCTCCACTTTTTTCTTCTTCTTCCTTGAAGTTTTAGAGAGATAATTTTGGAGAGGGTTGGTTTTGATTTGGAAATTTGGAATTATGAGGAAGATTACTTCATTTAGGGTCTTAAATCATTATATAGTTAGTCTAATTTAGTGTAAAACGATGTCAATTAATACTAAATTAAAATGGAAAACCCCATAATACCTTTAAGTGCAACTGCCAAAAGGTAGTTTCAGGCCTCACCCATGACCCCATGACCACGCCCCATGGGTGAACCCACGTGGCGTGCTGGTGAATTGTGGGTCGGGGTTCTGGGGCTTGATTTTTTTTAGGCTTGACCTATGCCCCTGACCCACGGGGATGGCCTGACCCACGAGGCTTGGGTGCCCTCCGTGGGTCACTGCCCATTGAACTTCTAAGGGTCTTCCTCAAGGACCCTTGGTTGGTCCTTGGGGGTCATACCTTGACGTTCTAATACCAAACCCTATATTTTTAGGTACGGGGAGGTACATTCAAGACTCTAACTCTAACCTCAAGCTCTAGTTTAGCCTATTAGTTTCCGGAGTGTTACACCCCAAGTGTCAGAATTGTCAGTAGGTAAAATATGAGCATGATAGGCCTACATGATTTCTTAAAGGGCAGCCCATTCAATAATAGAAGTGTAAAGGATTGATATGGACTTTGTGGTGGGTCTTCCTATGACCTTAGGGAAGTATGATTCCATTTGGGTTATCTTGGACATGCTTACTAAATTGTACTTTTTTCATTCCAGTGAAAGTCGATTATAACTCTCAGCAATTGGGCAAGATTTATGTCAAGGATATAGAAAGGTTGCGTGGGGTGACCCTTTCTATCATATTAGATTATGGAACACATTTTACCTCTATGTTTTAGGGAAAGTTATATGAAGAGTTAGGAACTCAACTAATCTTCACCATTTTTTCACCCGCCTACGGATGGCCAGTTGGAGAGGATAATTCAGATGCTAGAAGACATGTTGAGAGCTTATGAGATTTACTTTGGGGGCCATTGGAATCAGTTCTTACCTTTAAGTGAATTCTCTTACAAAAAGAAATATTACTCCAGTATGGACATGGCACTATTCAAAGCATTGTATGGGATGGGATGAATATCACCTATAGGGTTATTCGAGACAGGCGATGTGAAGCCTTTGGGTGTTGGCTTGCTAAGAGATGCGTAGGAAAATATAAATGGTATCCAAACCAAGATATTGGTAGACTGGAGCAGACTGAAGGAGTATGTATATTTAGGGTAAGAGAAATGGTATTTCCGGTTGGTGAGTAGGTTTTATATCAAGCATCACCAATGAAAGGTGAGATGAGGTTTTGCAAGAAGGGTAAGCTTACCCCTTGTTATATTGGTCCATTTGATGTTATTCATAGTGTGGGGCCAGCAGCCTACAAGTTACCGATGTCGCCCAATTTGTACGAGGCTCATTATGTTTTTAATGTGTCTGTGTTGAAGAGATACCACGGGGATAGAGAATACATTATCAAGTGTGATATGATCTTGCTAGATAAAAAATTTTGTACGAAGATGAGTTGGTTGATAAACTTGGTCGGGACGTTCAAAAATTGAGCACAAAGGAAATTAGATCGGTAAAGTTTAAATGTAAGTATAACTTGATTGAAGAATCCACTAGGGAAACCTAGAGGAACATGACGCACAAGTATGCTCACTTGTTTAAGAAATCAGGTACTATGTTCTTCTTGAATTAACTAATTTTTACTTATTTACTAACTCAAAGATGAGCGATGGATAAACTGATATCTATTGCAATAATCCTTCATATAATTATGGGTGAGCTAAAAATTAAAGGAAGAGAGTGAGAAAACCTTTGGTTGAAGAAGTAAAAATTTATGGCTAGGCTAGATTGGGACAAAATCTGAGCAAGATGAGGTCTGGGCAATCCGAGGTTAAATTTCTAAGCTTGGGTTGGTTTTTATATTAGCTAAGATATTAAGGATTTGTTGGACTTTTCAAAATTAATTTTGGGTAAGTAGAACTCCCAAACTCAAACTTGGCATGATTAGTTGATTTGGAATGTTAAGGTTTAAAGGTGTGTTGCAAAATAGGGACTTTTGGGAGGATTTTTAAGTATATATCCCATCCAAGACGCCATAGCGAGTGACACGTAATTATAGTGGTAGAATTAAATCTCGTTATAGGATGGTATCCCACTTCATTTCCACCGCTATAGCATAATTAGGCTGCTATAGTGGGGTTAGTTATTGTAAATACAAAAAACACCCCAAAACCAGCAGTTATTTTCCAAGAACATTTTGAGGAAGTGCAGAGGTGACCTAGGGACGTTTTGACCTATTTTTCATTGTAGTCATCATTAATGGTAAGAAAATTACTCCCTTAGCTTAGTAATTTGATCCTTAAGTCTTAGCATTTGTGATGGCGATCATATGGGAGGGTTTTATTTGATTTAAGGGTGGAAAAACCTTGCTATGGGTGGGATAATCAAAAAATTCGCTTGGAGTTTGGGATTAGGATATAATCTGGGTTTTGTTTAGGCCATTTGGGTATAATTTTGTGTTGTATTCAATTCTTTTTAGTCCAAAAACAAGTTAAGCATGATAGCAAGGAGAAGGCTCATGTTCACTAGAGTATTTCAGGATTGATTCGATATAGGTGATAGTTGACAATATCATTCGATAAAGTTGTTTAATTACTTGTAGTTACAGATGTGGTTGTATTTCATTGTGATTTTGTGATTGTGTGACTGTCGGTTAGCTTAATTACCATGCCTAGTACATGATATCGCTTAGTTGGTGTAGGTACCATGGCTGGTACAAGATATCTCTTAGTTGGCTCGGGTTCCATTCATAGTACATATTATTGATATGTGACACATCAGATTTGGAAAAGATGGAAATTGTAGATTTTTAGCAGGTGTCTGTATCTACGGGTCACATCTACAGACTGTAGGTTCTCCTACACGTAGAAGATGGAAACCGTATGTGCTGGGAAAAATAGTTTTTAAAAGTCAAGTCCAAGTACCCTTTTTACGGCTCACCAAGATAGTTTGTCATTCCATATACGAGTCGTAGGTAGGTCTCGTCGGTTAGTTCTACACCTACTGAAATTTTGAGGGTCAAAGATAGGATCTACGGAGGACATGTACAGACCGTAGGAAGACCTACGAACCGTAAATGGGATCCGTAAAAAGTGGGTGAATTTTAGGCCCCAGTGACCCATCAACGATTGACCAGTACGGTCCGTCGAAAGACCTACGGACTGTAGGTCCAACAGTAGATGGGGTCCGACAGTTATTTTAAAGGGGTTTTTGGTTCTTTTCCTAATAATTTTAACCAAATACTATGTCTTTTTACTCTCTATCCTAGGCCCTATATACGTCTTAAACCTCCAAATTATCCAATTGAATTCATTCTCCTAAATTCCCAATAGTTGACCAAGTTCAGCCTCCCAAATTTTTCCTTCTAAACTCTAAGCAAGAAGAAGAAGAATATAGGGTTTCAAAATAAAGTCTTCAATATACCATTCTTCTTGTGCTTGTAGAATCAAGGTATGTTAGTATTCACCTATGGAGTCCTTTCCTCCATAGGGTTCTTAAATTCTTCAATTTTACAAATCTAGATTACCCGATCAAGGTTAGGGTTTTATTCAATGTTCATGGGTTCCTTTCAATTATGATCCAATTGATTTTTATATCCTATTATGCATGAATTAAAGTAATTAGATGGCCTTTAGTCGAATTCATATGAACACATGCATGATTCCATGATTCTAAATTTTTATATTATTATGAAGAATATGAATTATGAAAAATGAATTTATGAAGGTATGCATGTTTCTTTATGAAATTGATATAAATTGTTTAAGGTTTCTTTGAGAGTAAAGCAATAATGTTGTTGTCGTTGTGAAAGGATTTCCCACATGATACTCAAAACATGATCGTGAAAGGGTTTTCTCACAAAAAGGATTCATAAAATTCAAAGGTTTTCTCACCTAAGTTGAATCAACACTAAGGAGATATTATATTGAACTCTAGTTTGGATTAGTTACTTAAATTGTGCGTTTCCATGGATAATAAGATGAATATGATCAAATGATCATTTTGTGGGATTTATGCTTAGCACCGAGTGAACTAGCAACGATTACCCATGTCCCATAACTATGTACCACCATTGGTTTGTCATAGATAATCATTATCTAGTAGATCCACTTTAGCTCATGTTTTTGGTTCTTACTTTGGCAAGTAAGGACATCTCTTCCGGTGAGGGATAGACATCATATTCCATGTTATAGCTCACATGGTCTATGTCGGTTAAAGGTAAACTTCCCACAATAATAAGCTAAGGTTACTTTCTAAAAGTATCTCACATGTGTTCGAAAGATATTTATCTTGCATTGACCATGATTATGACTTATGTTTTCTAACATGTTATCTTATGATTTAGCTTGGTCATTGCATGTGATGTAAAGTCCCTTTTAGAATGATTTCATAACTCTTATACATTTCTATGATACTTAGTATATTCTATGTACTAATACATACTTCTGCATACACTGTTTCACTAACGTAGGGTTCAACGCTCCTATTCCGCATATTGTGGCTAGTAGGTCCATTAAAATTTGGGGAGATTTGTGAGTCCTCGTATTAAGAGGATTGAGACTCTTTTATTGCTTTATGTTTTTCCAGTTTCAAACTTGTATGTGATGTATGGGTTATATCCCAATCACTTTTCTTATGATTTACCAGATTGCTTCAAGGCTTATGTTAGACTTCTATTTTTGTCAACTCTTTATGATATAAGACTGTCTTTTGAATCCAAAAATTCTATTATCTTGTATCATGTATGCTCAGTGGCTTGTTGTAACACCCCAGAAATTCTATGACTTAAGTTAGAGCCTCACCTTATGAATAATGACATAAAAATAGTTAAAATGATGTTTCTAAACCTAATTTAATGCAATGGACTTGGTTTGGAAGAGTAAGAGTCCAAACGTTAAGAAACGACCACGACATCCGGAAACTGGAGAAGAATGTGTTCTAGTGCGTCCTTAGGTTTTGGGCAGGTTTGGGAGTGTCGTATGATGGTATAATCTTGTAAAAAGGTTTAAAATAGGTAAATATATTTTTATAGGGTCAAAAGATTCGAATACGATGCCCCGGGACCACCCTAAGGGCCTCCAATGGGGACCCCAACCTTGGCCAAGCAGGCTGCCAAGGCAGCTTGAAGTTGTGAATAGAGGAAGTGGCTCCGTATCGCTGACCTGCTCCACCAAGGGACAAAAAGTTTGGTCCGCTTCGCGGTCATGTCGCGGACTCTACTGTCTCGAATATAATTTCTAGAAAACTTGTGGGAAAACCTCCGCGTTGCGAACTTGTTTCCCAACGAAATCTGTGAAAATAAAACTCAAGTTTGACTTAATTAAAAAGGTCAAACTAAGTGAGGGCTAGTTTGGGTACTTTGGGGAATTATTATAAACGGTTATTCTACCTATTTTAGGGTATTTTAAGTTGGTTAAAACCCCAAATCCTAAAATTAGACCCCATTCTTCAAATTGACCCTTCCCTCTCAAAATAGATTCGCTCAAAAACTCCATTGAAGACCTTGATGAAGCTCAAGCTAGAAGATGGGTTTTCAATTGATTTCTTCTTCAATTTCATGGGTCTTCAATAATTAAGGT
>JAJOOF010000439.1:0-67457 GCA_029582545.1 Solanum lignicaule | reverse complement strand
ATACATAAGTCATAATAATCATAATCATAAGAGAACACTACTACAACCATCTCTTAGGATCCCACAAGTGCAATGTGCAAGAGAAGTCCCATACCCTCCCTTACACTATGTAGAAACCCTTAAGAAAGCCCTAGTAAGAGTTCACACCTTTCATACCTTTATTTACTTTTACATTAGGGAAATATTGCAATAACCGACATAGACCATGAGAGCAACATGGAATCCGGTGTTCTACTCCCACACCGAAAAGAGAGGGTTAACACTTGCCTAAGGTGTAACCATTCATACATAGCTATCTAGGTCGATCCATTAAGCTAGAGTCCTATGTGGGCACATAGTTAAAGTTCAAGGAGATTGCTTCTAGAAACCCTAACTTACTAAACGTGGGGGTTTCCATCTCATGAGACAACACATACCGTAGGGAATCCGGACTTGCTAAAGGTAAGGAAACCCATGTGGGGAGCCGGACTTACTAAACGTGAGACCCCCATCTCATTAACATGCCCTTTTGGTGCTAAGTATCTAATTCCCTTTAGTAATCATCTTTAGTCATCACATAAGTTCACATTAGCCTTTACTAGACTCTTATGTAGACATCTTACCATAGTAGCTCATATGTGTTCATAAGTGAGTAACAATCCTTTCACTTTAGAGACACTTAACAAGTGAGTAAACCTTTCACTTTACATTACACTACAATCATGAGAACTACCTTTCAATCATATAGCAATCATACCATAATATACATACATACTTCATAGGTAATTCAAGTGTAGAGGGTTAAGGATGAGGAAACTAGGTCATCAACACCACAATAACACATTAGGTATAGCATCATTACAATCTAAGTAATTCACCTTTCATACTTGAGTTCAAAGAAGAACCAACCTTCATACCTTCTTTCCCTTCGTGGGACATTCATACTTCAATTACCAAGCAATTCATAACCAATACATAATACAAGGTAATTCATGAAGTAATAACATAATTAACATCAATAAAAGCAATTGACATATTTCCTTCATAGCCTTCAAGGCTTCATTCAAAGACTCAACCCTAATTTCATAGAAATTATACATAACCTATGGTAGAATCATCATACAAACATGAATTACATAACATCACATTCAATTCATAGCCTTCAAACAATATCCAACACAAACTAGGGTTATAATTAGGAAAAGATGGAGAAACATGGGTCTCATGGGGAATTCTTCAAGAAACCACCAATACAACATAAATTCATCCATAATTGTTCATATAAAATCAATCAAAGTCAGTTTATAACATCAATTTCACTTTAGAAAGAAGACCCACATTTTTGGATTGAAACCTAGAAATTAGAGATTTTGAAATTCATCTTGAAGGGGCCTCTTGGGGAAAGGAATCCCAAGAGTGATAAGCAACCATACCTTATTGATGAATTGACCATGAATATCCGAGTTGAAACCTTGGAGAGTTGGTCTTCTTCTTGAAGCTCCAATCTTCTTCAATGGAGTTCTTGAGAAGAGAGAGAGTAGAGAGAAGGAGGAACTTTAGGTTTAGATCTTTGGGGTTTTGTGTTTGAGTGATAAAAGTGAGGTAAATTGACTTAAAAATCATTATATACACGTCCCCTAAAGTACCCTAAATACCCCTCACTTAAATGGACTCCTTAATGAAGTAAAAATAGATTTCTGAATTTTTGTATTTTCGTCGCGGAACAAGTCCGCGACGCAGAGCTGTTCCCTGAAGATATTTGGAATTAAATTTTGAGACAGTAGAGTCCGTGACACGACCGCGTCACAAACAGACTTTGTGCTCCTTGGGGGAGCAAGTGCGCGATGCTCCCCTATTCCCTCCAAGTGCAGTTTTCAAGATGCCTTGGCAGCTTGCTTGGCTAAGGTTGGGGTCCTCCTCGGTGCCCCTTAGGGTGTCCCCGGGGAAATGTATTCGAACGTTTTGACCCTAGGAACATATATTTACCTATTTTAAACATTTTCACCAGATTATACCATCATACGACACTCCCAAACCTTCCCAAAACCTTCCCAAAACCTAAGGACACACTAGAACACATTCTTCTCTAGTTTCCGGACATCGTGGTCGTTTCTTGACGTTTAGACTTTTACTCTTCCAAACCAAGTCAATTACATTAGTTTAGGTTTATAAACATCATGTTAACTATTTCTAAGTCATTATTCATAAGGTGAGGCTCTAACTTAAGTCATAGAATTTCCGGGGTGTTACAAAATGAGCCTGTCCTAGAGTGGAAAGGGGGAAATTATATGCCTAAGGGTCAGTTTGTCTCTTGCCTTGGAGATAGAAAGATGATTTCTAAGGGTTGCATTTATCATCTAGTTAGGGTGAGGGACACAGATTCCGGCACCCCTACTCTTATGTCGGTCCCCGTTGTTAGTGAGTTTCCAAAAGTATTTCCAGATGATTTACCCTGTATTCATCCCAAAAGGGAAATAGGGTTCGGTATTGACATTCTCCTAGATACACAACCTATCTCTATTCCCCCTTATCGAATGGCTCCGACAAAACTAAGGGAGTTGAAATAGCAGTTGAAAGATTTTTTGGATAAGGGTTTCATCCGCCTGAGTATCTCTCCATGGGGCGCTCCAGTCTTGTTTGTTAGAAAGAAGGATGGTTCTCTCTGTATGTGTATAGAATATCGGCAGTTGAACAAGGTTACCATTAAGAATAAGTACCCAAGGATAGATAACTTGTTTGACCAACTTCAAGGGGCAAGTTACGTTTCCAAGATTGACCTTCGGTCGGGTTATCACCAATTGAGGGTGAAAGAAGATGACATTTAAAAGATGACATTTTGAACTCAGTATGGTCATTATGAGTTTTTGATAATGTCTTTTGGTTTGACTAATACCTCGACGACATTTATGGATTTGATAAATAGAGTGTTTTGACAATACCTCGACATGTTTGTGATTGTGTTCATTGATGACATATGGATCTATTAGGAAGTGAGGGTGAACACGATGATCATTTGAGGATTGTGTTGCGAATTCTCAAGGACCAACAACTCTTTGCAAAGTTTAGCAAATGCGAGTTTTAGTTAAGGTCCGTGGCTTTTCTTGGTCATATTGTTTCGAGTAAGGGTATTGAGTTAGATCCGAAGAAGACATATGCGGATAAGATTTGGCCTAGACCTCTATCCCCTTCATATATTAGAAGTTTCTTGGGTTTGACTGGTCACTACAGAAGGTTTGTTTGAGGGATTTTCTTCAATTGATTCTCCATTGATAACATTGACTCAAAAGAAGGCTAAGTTCATATGGTCTGAAGCTTGTGAAAAGAATTTTCAGGAATTGAAGGACAGACTTACTTCTGCTCCGTTTTGACTTTACCGGAAGGGACAAATGGTTTTGTCATTTATTTTGATGCCTCTAGAATTGGGTTAGGATGTGTCCTTATGCAAAATGGGAAAGTCATTGCCCATGCTTCAAGACAACTTAGAATTCATGAAAAGAATTATCCAACCCATGACCTTGAACTAGCGGCGGTTGTTTTTGCCTTAAATATTTGGAGGCATTATTTGTATGGTGTTTATGTGGATGTCTTTACCGACCACAAGATTTTGCAGTAAGTTTTTAATTAGAAAGATTTGAATCTTCGCCAAAGGAGATGGCTTGAATTATTGAAAGATTATGACATGAGTGATCTCTATCACCCCGGTAAGGCGAATGTGGTGGGGATGCTCTTAGTCGATTATCGATGGGTAGTGTTTCTCATATAGAAGATAATAACAAAGAGTTGATTTGAGATGTTCATAGATTGGCCCGATTGGGTGTTCGGTTAGTTGATTCTACTAAAGGTGGTGTTACGGTTCACAATGTGTCAAAATCATCTTTTGTGGTCGATGTGAAGGCCAAGTAAGGTCTTCATCCAACTTTGGTTGAATTGAAGGAAGTGGTGCTTAAAAATTCTGTAGAGGCTTTCTCCCAAGGGGGAGATGGAGTACTTAGAAATCAAGTGTAACACCTTGGAAAATTGAATAGGTGAAACTAGAGCCTAACGAGTGTGTTGTTGAGTTGATGTGAAGTTTTATGTTGTAAAATGAGCTCCCGAGTTTAAGTTGAGGGGTTTAGGGGTTAAATTTCAAGGTACGACTCCCCAAGGACTAACCAAGGGTCCTTGACGAGGACCCTAAAGTCTAACCCCAAGGCTGCCCCAAAGAAACCAAAAACTGCCAAATTTTATGACCCACGGATGGGACCTACGGGGAGTAGGTCCCTCCATGCCTTGTGGGGAGGCTCCATAGGTTAAGACCCCAAAGTGTGAAGTTGCAGACCCCACGCACGGACCAACAAGATGGGACGTGAGTGGACCCATGGTCCGTGGGTCATGGGAGTGGGTCACCACTGCAAAAGCTGTCCAAGATTTTGCCAAGGCTAGGGTCAATCTAGTAAATTCCTAATTAATTAGTTATGAGTTAGGGATAGTTTATATTGTTTTATTTCACTTATTTAAGGCTTTATAGAGTAATAAACTCCCTTTTACAATTCATTATTCCCAAAACTCAAATATAGAAACTACCTCCTCTCCAAATATTCTCTCTCTAGAAACCTCCATTGGAGAAGATGAAGTCAAGGTTTGGAGCTCAAGATTTCATCTTTTCTCTTCAATTTCGTGGAGTTTCTTCAATATAGGTATGGTAGTTTTCATCCTTGGTTAGTTTCCACCCAAGGAGCCCCTTCAAAATATGATTTCAAAGGTTACAAAAACCCCCAAAAGTTAGGGTTTCAATCTTTGTCATGGGTTCAATTTCTAAACGTTTTCAAAGGTTGAATTATGATGAATTGTGATTGAATTCATGAATTAATGGTTTTTTAAGATGGAATTTCCCTATGAACCCATGATTCCCCCAAAATACTAAATTGTGAATTGTGATTGGTTTATTATGGAAGCATGTGAAGAGATTAAGTCTATATTGATTTAGTTAATTGAATTATGTCATTATTCATGCCTAAATTGTATAATTCTAGGTGTGTTGGTGAATTGTGATTCATGGCCTTGAAGGGCAAAGTATGAATGATTGATGTATTAACATGATGTTATGTATGTGTATGTGAATTCAATGAAAGTAATGTGATCATGTCTACAATACAATTGTGTTATTATTGAAAGGTTATTCTCAATTATACACTTATGAATGATGATGTTATATGTGAAAGGTTTTTTCAATGTAATGTTACACCTTGAATTGGTAGGCTTAGGGAACCCTCTTCTTGTGTAAATGAAAGTAATGTTGATTGATGTACCTTCAATTGGTAGGCTTAGGGCATCCTCTTCTTATGTAAATGAATGTGATCTTGATTGAAGTATCTTGAATTGGTAGGCTTAGGCATCCTCTTCTTGAGTAACTAATGTATCTTGACTTATTGAACATGAATCAGTAGACCTAATGTTGGTAGCCCTTTCATACATGATTAATAAAGTATTATAAGGTTTGTCTTGAATCGGTAGACCAAATGTTGGTAGCCCTTCCATGAGAAGTCTATGAATGAATGAATGAATGAATGAAAAACCTTGAATCGGTATACCTAATAGTGGTAGCCCTTTCATTTGTGAAATGATGAACCTTGAATCGGTAGACCTAATAGTGGTGGCCCTTTCTTGATGATTCAATGAGCTATCCTTATAATGTACCTTGAATCGGTAGGCCTAATGGTGGTGCCCCTTTCATGTGTAATGTACTTTGGGTCGATAGACATAATGTTGGTAGCCCTCTCAAGTACAATAATGTTAATGTGATTGAATTACTCTATGGGAATGAAGGCTAAGTACCAAGTGGTTATAGTAAGCTGGAAGCTCTCCCTATGTTAGACCGGGTTTCAATGAACATCTTTCTTATCCCATAACTATGTGCCCGCATAGGTTATTAGCTAGTGGATCCACCTAAGCTAAAGTTTTATCGTTTCTACCTTAGGCAAGTAGACCAACCCTTACGATGTGGGATAGTACATCGGATTCCATGTTAAGCTCACATGGTTTATGTCGGTTAATGCTTATTCCCATCATGTGAGATACATGCTATGATTACTTGAGAAGTTCTATGAAGTGTGGGTGGTAGTATGGGATGCCATTCATGTATTGCATGAGTAGGCTTTGAGAGGGCTATGGTGTGATTCTCCAATGTCTTAGTGTATAATGAATGAATGTGCTCTTAATGAAGCTAATGAGAATGTTGACTTAAATGCTTAATGTAATGATGCATGCTTTACTTGGATTGTATTATGAGTTACTTTCCTTGTCATGACTTATGAAATGTGAATGTTCCTTATGCATGAGTATTGTCTAAAGATGAGAAGGAAGAATGGTAAGTTCATCTATGATGGCCTCAAAGTGGTACTTAGTATGAATGGTATTATGGGATGCCATTCTTACATTGCACAAGTATAGCTTAGGGTTATCTAAGGTGATGGTCTTCTGTGGGCTTATATGTTTATATTGATTGTATCTTATGCCTTTTATACTAAAGTTCATGATGTTTCTCAAAATTGGCATATAGCATGGTTTTCAACCAAAATGTCCTTTTTAAGCATGGTTTTTGCATGACTATCATACTTAGTACATTTATGTGTGCTAACCCATATTTCTACATTTTTACAAAAGTGTAGGGTTTGGAGACTTGATGTTCTATTCTTGGAAGATAGGTTTCTAAGGAGCAAAGAGTTGAAGATTGGGTGAGTCCTCATAGTTTCGAGGACGAACCCATTATTTCATTTATGTGTTTTATTTTATGTTTAGAGCTTTTTTATGGGCTATATCCCAAGGTTTTATTCAAAGTTGTGTAGATGGTTTGAGATAAAGTATAGAAAGACTTTGGCTTGCTTTTAAGAAAATGACTTCGATTATAAAGAAATTTTTAAAATTCTGCACTATATTCCTATGTTCTTATGCTATGAATGCTATGAGGCTTGTATGAGGCTCTTCGAAGTCTTGTACGTCGTGTCACGTCTGGGGTGTAGGCTTGGGTCATGACATCAAGGTTGGTTGTGTGTTCCTAATGTTGATAACCTGAGAGAGCAGATCTTGTCAGAAGCCCATAGTTCTTGGTATTCCATTCTCCCGGTAGCCACCAAGATATTGTAATACCCCGGAAACTAGTAGACCAAACTAGAGCCTCAAGCTAGGGTTCTAGAGTTTGATGTTGAGGATTATAGTCATAGATGAGACTTCCCTTGCATAGAATGAGGGGTTTAGTGGTTTAACATCAAGGTACATATTACACCTCGTAGTATAGAAGACCACCTAGGGTTTGGTTGAGGGTAGCAAGGGCAAGTGCCAAGGCAAGGGGGCAAAGCCTAAGCCAAAAGCCAAGGCTGCCCAACCTTGGCCAAGCACTGCCCAAGGTCCACGACCACCTTCATGACCAGTGTTCTTGATCACGGTCCGTGAAGGGGCAAGTGAAAACCCCTTAGGTTTGTGGGGGGCTGCATTGGGGACTAGCTACTGCCTAAGATACCACGACTATCACCACGGATTCGTGGTCGATCGTGAGAGGTCTCATGGTCATGCCTTAGTTTTTTTGAGGCAAAGACTCATTAGCCAATCCACTGCCTAATGGACCACGAACAGGACCATGGCTCGTGAGTCCAGTCGTGGTGCCTGACACCATGGCTGCAAAACTATGGTCAAAATAGGAAATTCGTTTTTGATTAGTTTGAAGTGGGGGTCATTTTATATGGACTTTATACACCTATATAAATTATTTTAAGTCATTAACCACCCCAACTAAGTCATTAATTCCAAAACACCAAAAGATCCCAAAGTTCTTGCTCTCAAATATTTCTTTCTCTAGAAAACCCAAGAAGAAGAAGAAGGAGAAAAAGAAGAGGAAGCTAGGTCGAAATCCCTCCATAGTAGCAAGCTTAGTAGGGCTTTGAATGAAGGTATGTTTAGCTTATTCGTCTATCGGTTCTTCCACCCCTAGAGTCCCAAAGAAATCCCCCAAAATTTGTGAAGAAGAACCCCAATATAAGCTACTGTTTCTTCCATTGTGGGGGTTTAGTTGGGGATGATTCCAATTGGTTGGATAATACTTACTTATGATTAATTTAGTGTTGATTCATGATATTATGATATATTTATGTGAATTCCATGGTTAACCCTAGATTTGAGTTATGTGGGTTTATGCCATGAAAGGTGAAATTGAAAGTTCTAAGGTGATCTTCTAGAATAGATGTTATGGAAAGATAATTTACAAGAATAAAAGCATGTGAAATTGAATTGATACTATATTTATGAATGTATGATAGATCATGAATTGTATTGATTGAATTTGGGACTTTATGATGAATTATGACTAGAATTGCTTGTGACTAAGGCTTGTGATTATTATGTCTTGTGATCTAAACAAATATGATGATTGTAGAGTAAAGCTTGAGAGTAGGGCTTGAAATCAAAGACGATTCTTATAGAGTAAGTCTAATATGATGAGATAACTTGCATACAATTGGTATACAAAATAGATAGAGTTGTGGTGGAAGGTTTTTACCCACATGACCTACCTAGAACTATATGAATGCATGTATGTAGAATGTGAAAGGTCTTCTCACATGGAATGGTGCTAGATTGAAGGGTTAATCACCTAGAATGAATCAAAGAATGTTAGAATAAAATAGCTTGAAGTTGTGACATATGATCCCTTCATGTATAGCTTGTGTTAGTAGCATGAGTTAGGAGTTTTCATGGTAGTTTGGGATTGAGGAATTATACTCTCCTAAGGTTAGATTGAATTAGTATTTGTAGGATGCTTTTCATCGTAGCTTGAATTAGAGTAGGCATGGTAGCCTAGGACTGGGGATCTATACTCTCCTAAGGGTAGCTTGAACTAGCATTGTTAGAATGCCCTCATGGTAGAATGAGTTGGTTAGGCCAAATCCATTTCATGGTAACTTAGGATTGAGACATCATACTCTCCTAAGGGGTAGCTTAGGATTTGAGGATTCATAATCTCCTAAGGGTAGATTAGGGTTGAGGATTCAAACTCCCCTAAGGGTAGTATGCATTATATTGAATATTTGCATGGTATCTTGGTTGGGGTACTTGTACTCTTCGTTGTATAGCTTGGGTTGCATGATAGTTTGTTTTCCCATGGTATTTAGGTCTAGCCTAGTAGGGTGCTATTCTTTGGTAGTCTAGAATGATAAATAGTAAGCATTGAGTAAGTTAGCCTAAGGAAGTACTTAGTGTGAATGGTAATATGGGATGTCATTCATACATGGCACACGTATGATATGAAGCTACGTATAAAGTGTTCTCTTATGTGATGTATGCTTAGCTTGGATTATTGCTATAGTTGCCTTCCATGATATGATTGACTTAAGTTGATAGTTCCTTGTCTATATAAAGTAGGTCAAGGATGACACCTATAGATGGTAAATATGAATAGGGTGATTTCACGGATATGCTTAGTGTGTTTGGTATTATGGGATGCCACCCATGCATTGCATAAGTGTGCTTTGAGGTTACTTAGGAGTATAGTGCTCTTATGATATGAAAACCTAAGTCTTGACTATGAATGTGGACTATGCCTAAGAATGACCAAAAAGGGGTGCTTAGTGTGTATGGTATTATGGGATGTCATTCATGCATTGCACAAGTATGCTTTGAGGTGGCTTGTGATATAGTTCTCTTATAATATAAAAGACTAAGGGTTGGAGAATGTAGTATGAAGGTCTAAGTAAAGACTATGCCATGAACATGATTTATCTCCTATGCTCATTACCTATGTCTTATGTTAACTGATGATTATATGATGCTTATGTTGGAGATTATGCTATGAATATGTTATTATCTCTTATGGTTATGTCGTATGTTGATTAACCATTTTTAGATGCTCTTATGATGTTGTGCTAGCTATCATACTTGGTACATTTTGTACTAACGCATACTTTGCCTATATTCTAATCAAATGTAGGGTTTCGGAGATTAAGTTCCTTTGGAGGCAAGGTTTCTAAGGAGCATGAAGAGTTAAAGATTTGGTGAGTCCTCATAGCTTTGAGGACAAACCCATTATTTCTATAATGTCATTTATTTATGTTTTAGACTTTTGTATGGGCTGCGTCCCAAGAGATTTATTCAAGAGTTTAATAGATTGTTTGAGACAAAAGTGTAGTAAAGACTTCCGCTTGCTTTATGAAAAATGTTTTCGATTGTATGGATAAAAGTTTTTAAAATTTCCATACTTTTCTATTATCTTATGTTATGATATGCTAAGGGCTTGTATGAGACCCCTTCGGGGTGAAGTACGCCATTTTACTCCTAGGGTGTACCCTTGGGTCAAGACACCACGCTCATGGGTGAGGGGCGTAGGTCAAGCCCCTGAGAACCAAGTGTCTGAACCAAGACCACGCTTCACCAGAACGGGTCGTGGGTCCAACGACAGTTTGTCAGTGAAGGGTCGTGGGTCAAGGCCTGCAAACCAAGCCACAGGACCTCAGACCACGGATGGACAGCATGTTATGTGATTCCATCAACGGACCGTGGTCGTGCAGTCGTTGATGAGGCATGTAACTGCAAAAAAGCAGATTCACTTAGGGGCATTATGGGGATTTCCTATTTTTAAGTGGGATTAAGTGACGTCATTTTATACATTATTAGAACACCTATATAAGGTTTTTAAGTCACTAAACTAATCACCTTACTCATAATTCCAAATCCCAAAAGAAAGACCCAAACCCTCTCCAAACTCCAAAGAAGAAAAAGAAGAAAGTGAAAGCTAGGGTTGAAGGATCAAGCTTTTCCACTCAAATTCATAGGGTTTCTTCATCAAGGTATGGCAGTCCTTCATCCATGGAGTCCCTCCAAACTCAATTTCAAAACTAGTAATTCCCCAAAAGCTAAGGTTTTACTCCAAGTCATGGATTACTTTCTAAAAACGATTCTAATAATTTAGTTACTTTATTTTATGATTGAATTGATGATTTATTATTGTTTTTATGTTGAAATCCCCAAGAATCCATGAAATCCCCATATTCCTAATTTATGACCTTGTGATGTGGGTGAATTGATGAAAGAAGGCTATGATGAGATTATGCTTGTAGTAATTGAGCTAATTGAATTATGTTATTATCCATGTCTAATGTATTAATTCTAGATTTGTTGATTGATATGAGCTTTGACCTTTGAAAAGGCAATATATGATGTAATGCATAATTGTGAAGGTTATGTATATAATTTAAGAACACTTTGAGAGTTAACTGTGCATGGTTATGATGATGTTGTTGTGTTGATTGAAAGGCTATTCTCGTGAACACATAATGAACATAATGTGAAAGGTTTTCTCACATGATGATGATTCTAAGGTTGGAAGGCTATTCTCGTGAACACATAATGAACATAATGTGAAAGGTTTTCTCACATGATGATGATTCTAAGGTTGGAAGGCTATTCTCACCTAATTGAATCTAATGTTATATGTGGACATGGATGGTGGAAGGTTATTATCACGCATGATCAGATGAGCTATCTTAATGAAACAAATTATGACTTAATGGGTACTCCTTGGGATGAATGCTTAGCACTGAGTGGATATTGACTATGAGATGGAAACCTTTCCGTGAGAAAGACCGAGTTTCTAGAAGTAATCTCTTGAGATGGAAACCTTTCCGTGAGAAAGGTCGGGTTTCTAGTAACAATCTCCCTATCCCCTAAAATATGTGCCCCCATAGGTCTTTATCTAGTGGATCTACCTAAAATCTAATATGATGATAGTCTTACCTTAGGCAAGTAGGACAACCCTTTTCGGTGTGGGTAACACCGGATTCCATGTTAAGCTCACATGGTTTATGTCGGTTAAGGATCATTCCCACTATGAACAAGAAGATGAATTATGAACTATAGTTACTCAAGAAGCTTTACTTAGCATGGGTAGGATTATGGGATCTTATTCATGTATTGCACAAGTAGACTTTGAGGGTACTTATGGTATGTTTCACTTATGATATGATGATCTATGTAATGAATATGCTTATGACTTATGTTTCCTCTTTAATCTTCAAAGTGATGTTTTAACTTAGTAAATTGCATGCATCCAACTAAAATGTCCCTTTTTGCATGTCTTCAAGGTTTTTATGCATGACTATCATACTTAGTGCATTTTTGTACTAATCCATATTTTCCTACATTTTACCCAAGTGTAGGGTCCGGTTCTAAAGGTGGTCCCCATTGTGGCTAGAGCTTGGAATTGATCATTCTCCTTGCTTGTTTGGTGAGTCCTCATGATTCTAGGACGAATACTATCACTGTAATTTCATTCTTGTATTTCCACTTTCGGATTATGTTGTTTTAGGGTTGTGACCCTATTTTGATTCAAGTATTGTAATAGATGGCTAATTGAGTCAAGTCTAGATGTCACACACAGAAAACTAGTAGGTGAAACTAGAGCCTTAGGTGAGAGTTTTTGAGTTTGATGTGGGGTTTAGAAGTGTAAAATGGTTTCCGGAACTTAGGTGGAGGGGTTTAGGGGTTAAACGTCAAGGTAAGAAGCCCCCCCCCCAAGGACCAACCAGGGGTCCTTTAGGAGGACCCTAAAGCCTAACCCCCAAGACCCCCAAATCTGCCAAAACTATCCAAAAAAGGGCCACCTACGGATGGCACCTACATCCAGTAGGTGGACCCACTCCCCATAGGTGAGGGTCGTGGGTCAGGCCCTCAAAGTTAGGCTGTAGATCATGACCTACAGACCTGCAGGATTGCTAGTAGGCAAACTTACAGACCGTAGGTCCTAGGCGTAGGTAATGCCAGCAACAAGCTGCCTAGACTAGGCCAAGGGAGGGGTATTTTAGATAATTCCTTTCAAGGTTAGGTTGAAGTGAGGTCATTTTATATTGATTATTTAGACTTATATAAGTACTTTTAAGTCATTAACTACCTCATATATTTCATAAATCTCAACTACCCAAATCATAACCACTTTTACCCCCAAAGTTTTCTCCCAAAAACTCAATTGAAGAAGATCAAGTTGGGGCTTTAAGGAGGGGGCTTTCTCACACGATTTTGGTTGGATTTAGTTATCTAAGGTATAGTAGTCTTGATTCATGGAAATCTTTCTTCCATGGAGCCTTCAAACTTTCAATTTCAAAGAAGAAAATTCTCCAAAACCTAGGGTTTTCACTCCAAGTCATGGATTCTTCCTAAAAACATTTTCAATAATTTAATTAGCATATATTATGAATGAATTGTTTTTTTATGATAAAATCTCCCATGAATCCATGAATTCACCATAACCCTAATTTATGACTTTGTGATGTGGGTGAATTGTAGTAAGATGAATACTATGGCATTTTTCTTGTAGTGGTTTAATTACTCGAATCATGTTATTATCATGACTAATTGTAGTAATTTTAGGTGTGTTGGTGAATTATGATTCATGGTCCTTTAAGGGAAAATTGTGAGATTTTGTATAATCATGATGCTTATGTACATGCTTTGTGAATATATTGAAAGTAATGTGATCATGACTATAATGCAATTGTGTTGTTGTTGAAAGGCTATTCTCAATTATATACTTGTAAATGATGATTAAATGTTGTGAAGGTTTCCTCAATGTATAATGTACCTTGAATTGGTAGGCTTAGGACATCCTCTTCTTGTGTAGCTAAAGGTATCTTGACTTAATGAACCTTGAATCGATAGGCCAATGGCATCCCTTTCATAAATGATTAATGAAGTATTCTAGGCTTTGTCTTGAATCGGTAGACCTATGGTATCCCTTTCATGATGAGTCTATGAACTACCATAATGATGAACCTTGAATCGGTAGACCAAATGGTAGCCCTTTCATGAGGATTCAATGAGCTATCCTAACAATGTACCTTGAATTGGTAGGCTTATGGCACCCTTTCATGTGTTTAATAATGTATCTTGAATCGGTAGGCTAATGGCACCCTTTCATGTGTGTAGTAATGTACCTTGGGTCGGTAGGCCAATGGCATCCCTCTCATGTGTAATAATGTTAAAAGAGAATGAACTACTCTTTGGGAATTTAATGCTTAGCACTGAGTGGATATTGTAAGGTGGAAGCTCTCCCCATGTTAGGCTGGGTTTCTATTAACATTTTCCTTATCCCATAACTATGTGCCTACATAGGATATTAGCTAGTGGATCCACCTAAGCTAAAATGTTATCGGTCCTACCTGAGGCAAGTAGACCAACCCTTTACGGTGTGGGATAGACACCGAATTTCATGGTTTTCTCACATGGTCTATGTCGGTTAGGGCTTATTCCCATCATGTGAGTTATGTGATATGGTTACTCAAGAGGTTTTATGAAGTGTGGATGGTAGTATGGGATGACATCCATGCATTGCACGAGTAGGCTTTGAGAGTGTCTATGGGGTGTTTCTCGAATGTCAGAATGTCTAATGAAATGAATGTGCTTATAATGATGCTAATGAGAATGTTGACTTAAAGGCTAAATGTAATGATCAATGCTTAACTTGAATTGTTGTTATGAGTTGCTTTCCTTGTCATGACTTATTAAATGTGAATGTTCCTTGTCTATGAGTATTTACGAAAGATGAGAATGAAGAATGGTAAGTATGTTTATGGTGGCCTCAAAGTGGCACTTAGTATGTGTGGTATTATGGGATGCCATGCATACATTGCACAAGTATAACTTAGGGTTACGTAGAAATGGTTCTATTATGTTATAATGATTTATATGTTGAACATGCTTGTGACTTATGCTTTTATACTAAAGGTCATGATGTTTCTCAAACTTCGCATATAGCATGGTTCTTAACTAAAATGCCCTTTTTAGCATGATTTTTGCATGGCTATCATGCTTAGTGCATTTTTGTACTAACACATATTTCTTCTACATTTTTACAAAGTGTAGGTTCAGGACCTTAAGGTGATTTCTTTGGATTCAAGCTTGGATTGACTATTCTCCTTGCTTGTGGTGAGTCCTCAAGATTCGAGGACATATGAGTCTTTAGTAGTTTCTTTCATGTCATTTTACATTTAGAACTATGTTGGAGAGTTGTGACCTTATTGTTGATTCAAAGTTGTATTAGATGGCCATGTGAGACAAAGTTAGACTTCCGCTTGCTTTTAAATAAAGACTTCAACTGTATGGATACAAGTTCTTAAATTTCGCACCATTTTCTTATGTCTTATGTTATGAATGATATGAGGCTTGTAGGAGGCTCTTCAGAGTCTTGTACGCAGTGTCACGTCTGAGGTGTAGGCTCGGGTTTTTACACTAGACTTCCGCTTTCCTTTATGAAAATTTTTGGACTTGAAATGACTTTTTACTCTATATTGTTTCAATGCTTTATGTTATGATATGTTAAGTGGCTTACATGGAGCCTCTCGGGGTATGTGCCTTGTTCCGTCTAGGGGGTACCCTTGGGTTGTGACAAGAAGGATATTGTGGGATTTCTGGCTAAGTGTCCCAATTTTCAAAAAGATAAAGTTGAGCCTCATAAACTGAGAGGTTTGTCCCAAGATATTAGCATTCCTACTTGGAATTGGGAAGATTTGAATACTGAATTTATTGTTGGCTTGTCCCACACCTGGCTACAACATGACTCGATTTGTGTTATTGTAGATCAAATGACCAAATCGGCTCACTTCATTCCCATCAAGGTTTCTTATTCGGCGGACTATGCTAAGGTGTGCTTGAGAAAAATGGTAAAGTTGCATGGAGTGCCTTTATCCATTATCTCCGATCTTGGTACCCAATTCTATTCTCAGTTTTGGAAATATTTCCAAAAGAGTCTTGGTACTTGTGTTAAGCTTAGTACAACCTTTCATCCACAAACTAATGGGCAAACAGAGCGTACTATCTAAACTTTGGAAGATATGTTGAGAACCTGTGTAATTGACATCAAGAGTAATTGGGATGACCATTTACCTTTGATTGAGTTTGCCTATAACAATAGCTATCACTCAAGTATTGGTATGGCTCTATTTGAGGCATTGATTATTGAGCACTGAGTTGGGTATGGGTTCAGATAATCTAAATCCCATAATTATGCTGCTAGGGTACGATATGATCGTGTCATTATTCTGGGCGGCTCCTTATAAATCCCTTAGTAAGGGCTCACAGATTGGATCCATTAGTTAAGTATGTCCTTTACCTTTTCATGAAATAGGATGGCTCTAGCAACATGAGCAAGACGCTGTATCATCATGACACTCAAAGTGATGATTTTCGGTTAGAGAAACTTTCAAGAAACGTTAAATTAAAGTTTTTAGTATTTTCTATTATTGCCTATATTTAGTTTTAAAATTTTGTTTTTAAAACACACATACATGTTTTACTATTCATTTGACCTTTCAAGTCCATTTCAAAATTACTCATTTCAACTCAGTATGTTTAGTTTTAGACAAGTGTTTCACTCAGCTATTCTACATACTGTTCATTTCATGTATTGATGTCATTCGGCATTGCATAATTTTATGATGCAAATTGAGGTACTCACGACAGCAGATGCATCATTAGGACCAATATCATCCAGCTTTGGTGAGATTTCCTTGGTTTTGGAGGGCTCCCCAATTTATCTCAAGTATTAGTAGTTGACATATATTATTAGTGGAGTATTCAGGTAGCCTAGTGTCACGGACTTAGAGTTTTTACTAAAGCTCCGTGCGGCACTTGACAACTTACTCACTATTCTTTCAAGATCTCGTAAGCTCAAGTAAGCCTTTAAGACTAAGATCGCTAAGAGAATGTTTAAGAAAGACTTAGAAAGATCAAAGAGAGCTTTTTTGGAAGAAGGCTTTTGTATTGGCTTTGGAAGATTGCTTACAACTTGAGTGATGCCTTGCAAATGGTAGGCACCTCTATTTATACTAGCACCTAAGGACTAAAGAGTAATTAATATTTACTTTACAAGTCCCTAAGATATTTACACAAAGGTCCCTTTCTAGAGAAATCTACATTGTCCAAGGACCTTCTCTTGTCTTCTTGAAAAATCTAAAGGCTTCTAGAGTTCTCCGCAAACCTCTCCTCAACTCTAGAACCTTCTTACCCCTTCTTGGATGCAAAATCAGCCTAGCAAAGTGGCGGGACGTCACACGCTCCCCCATCTGATGATGTGACGACCGCGGCGCATTGCTGCAAGAACTCCCGGACTTGGTCCTTGAATTGCCACAAGTCTTCATATTTCTCCCAAGTGGCCTCCTCCGGAGATTGTCCCGTCCAATGCACAAGGAACATGGTGCTGGCTTGTTGTCCTCGCTTCCGTTTGGCTTGATAGTCTATGATTGCTTTAATCTCTCGGTCATGCGAGGCGGTGACAGTAATGGGGGCCCGTCGTGATTGGTTCCGGCTAGTGTCTTCCTTGTCCTCATGGTACGGCTTGAGGACACTTGCATGAAACACCGGATGGATTTTAAAGTGTGGAGGCAACTCCACCTTATATGAGATCTTGCCCACCTTGGCAATGATCTTGAACGGTCCCTCATATTTTCGCACTAAGTTTTGATGAACGCCCCTTAGTGCCTTGAATTGTCTTGGATTGAATTTTACCAAGACCATGTCGCCTTCTTTATAGTCCGTGGGACGTCGTCTGTGGTCGGCAAACTTCTTCATCTTGCTTGCTGCCTTGTCTAAGTAGGACTTGGCAGTGTCAAGCTGTTCTTCCCATCCTTTGGCAAGATGGTAAGCTCCCAAACTCTTCCCTTCGAAAGCGGCTGGTAAAGAATGCGGAGTTTGGGGTTGTTGGCCTGTCGCCAACTCAAATGGCGTGTGCCCGGTGGACTCACTCCTTTGTAAATTATATGAAAATTGTGCCATGTCTAGGAGTCGGGCCTAATCCTTTAGGTGCGCACTGACATAGTGTATCAGGTAGCACTCCAACAGGGCGTTGATGCATTCTGTCTGGCCGTCGGTCTACGGATGGAAACTTGTGGAGAAGTGAAGTTTTGTGCCAAGTATCTCAAACAGCTCCCTCCAAAAGTTCCCAGTGAAGCGGGGGTCTCGGTCGCGAATGATGTGCCTTGGCAGCCCCCAATATTTCACCACGTTCTTGAAGAACAATCGAGCTGCCTCCTTTGTGGTGCATCCGGCTGTGGAGGGTATGAAGGTAGCATACTTTGAGAACCTGTCCACCACGACCATGATGGTTCCGCACCCATCGGACTTAGGCAGGGAGGTGATGAAGTCCATGGTCACGCTCTCCTATAGGCGTCCTGCTACGGGTATTGGTTCTAGTAGTCCTCCCGGTTGCTTTTGCTCCACCTTGTCTTGTTGGCACACAAGACAGGTCTGCACATAGTGCTCGACGTTGTCCCTCATGCGTGGCCAAAAATAAATAGCCTCGATCAGCGCCCTCGTTCGCCGCTGCCCAGGATGCCCGGCCCATAGTGTGTTGTGGCTTTCCTTAATTATCCGCCGCCTGATAGACCCGAACTTTGGTACGTAGACCCTTCGATCGGATGTGAGCAACAGGCCATCCTCTTCCCAAAAACGCCTAGTCTTGCCTTGGGCGGCTAACTCCATCAGCTTCTTGGCCTCGGGATAATGTTGCATGCCATCCTTGATTGAATTTTGAATATCACAATGGACCGTTGTGATGGCAGCAAGTTCGGCCTTCCTACTTAGCGCATTGGCCACAACGTTGCCTCTTCCTGGTTTATACTCCAAGATGTAGTCGAACTCCGCTAGAAAGTCTTGCCACCTAGCTTGTTTCGGGGTGATCTTTTTTTGTGACTGAAAGTAGCTAGTGGCCACGTTATCCGTCTTAACCACGAACTTGGAGCCCAGCAAGTAGTGTCTCCACGTGCGCAAGCAATGTACAATGGCCGTCATTGTTTTCTCCTGCACTGTGTAGCGCCGTTCGGTCTCGTTCAGTTTGCAGCTCTCGAATGCTATTGGGTGTCTTTCCTGCATTAGGACTCCCCCAATGGCAAAGTCCGAAGCATCCGTATGTACTTCAAAGGTCTTTGAGAAGTCGGGCAGCGTCAGGACCGGCTTTTCCGTTATCGCGGCCTTGAGACCTTCGAAGGCTTGTTGGCACTCCTCGCTCCAAACCCACGGCTTATTTTTCTTCAATAGCTCGGTCAGCGGAGCGGCCTTTGTGGAGTAACCCCTTATGAACCTGCGATAATAATTCGCAAGTCCAAGGAACGATCTTAGCTCGGTCACTTTAGTGGGCACCTCCCACTCTTGGATTGCCCGTATTTTGGCCTCGTCCATCCGTAGTTCACCCTGACTGATGATATGGCCCAAGAAATGTACTTCATGTTGGGCAAACTCGCACTTCTCCCGCTTGATGTATAGCTGGTTCTCCCGTTAGACTTGGAAGACCTTTTTCAGATGCTCCACATGCTCATTCAAGGTGTTGCTGTAGATGACTATGTCATCCAAGTACCCCACCACGAACTGATCCAAGAAGGGGTGAAAGATCTTGTTCATTAGCGTGCAAATGTGGCGGGGGCGTTGGTTAAGCCAAAAGGCATCACCAACCACTCGTACGCTCCATATCTGGTTACGCACACTGTCGTCGGCTCATCCCCTTCTGCGATGCGCACTTGGTAATAGCCTTTTCGGAGGTCCACCTTCGTGAAGTATTTGGCCTGCCCAAGTCTATCAAACAAATCTTCAATAAGCGGGTTAGGGTATTTGTTCTTAATAGTTACCTTATTGAGCGCCTGATAGTCGATGCATAGATGTAAGGATTCATCGTTCTTCTTCTGGAACAGTACCGGTGCGCCATAAGGTGCCTTGGATGGACGGATGTGACCGGCCTCGATGAGCTCCTTCAACTGCTTCCTTAGCTCCTCTAGTTCAGATGGAGCCATGCGATAAGGTGCATGCGCGGGTGGCTTGGCTCCAACCTCCAACTCTATCCGGTGATCTACCTCGCGCCTCGGAGGTAGAGTCTTTGACAGCTTGTCTGGCATCACGTCCTTGTTCTCCTCAAGAACCTTCTTTATAATCGGTGGCAAGGTCTCCTTAGCACCATTGTCTTCTCCCAAACTTGCAATGGTAGCTAGGAACGTCGGTTCTCTTTTCTTCAGGCCCTTCATGAACTGCATGGCCAACAAGAGGGCATGTCCTTCCTTCTTCGGTACCTTAACTAGAGGTACCATGCACGACCCTTCCCGCTTCATGACCATGAGTCGTTGGAGGTAGGGGTCGATCATCGTATGGCAGCGCTGGAAGAACTCCTGCCCAAGAATAATGTCAAAGATATCGAAAGGAGCGATGGTACAATTTGTCTTACCTTGCCAATCTCCCAACGTGATGCTCACTCCTTGGGCTATTCCTCACACGGGGGTCGGTGGTGCATTGACCATCTTGAGGCGGGTGTTGCTTGGAACATAGTTCAGCCCTAACCTCTTTGCCGCCGTCTTGGTCATGATGTTTGCTTCTGCCCCGGTGTCCACTATGGCACGAGTTGTACGTCCGTTGATGGAGATGTCTACATACTGCGTGTTGAAGTCTCCGGGTTTCTCTGTCTGCTTGGCTATCGCCCCGCATAGTCCAACCATGCCCAACTGCGTCGTGCCCGCGTCTTGCCCTTGCTCTTGCGCGTCCTTCTCCTTTCGTTCGCGTAGGATGGCGCCAAGGTTCTTCATCTACGGGCATCTGGCATAGCCATGTGGTCCTCCGCATATGTAGCACCCATCTCCCCTAGTGGTCTGTGCCTTCTTTTCCGTGTAGTTTTGGCGCCCAAACCGTCTGCTGTCCGGCTTGTGGGCGTCGTGCTGCTTGGGGTGCGCCTGCTGCTCCTTGCCTCGGCCACGATCTCCCCCACCTTTGGCATGACTAATCCTTGCATCTTTGCCCTTTGTCTTGTCATGCCGATCATGCTTAAAGTCTGTCAGGGACTCGGCCTGAGTGATGGCCTCATCTATGGTTTTGACTTGTCGCCGCTCCAACTCCGTCTTGGCCCAATTTTGCAGTCCGTCCATGAAGTGGAACAGCATGTCCTCGTCCATGAGGTTGGGAATCTGAAGCGTTAGAGTTGTGAACTCTTTCAGGTACGTCCGAATGCTTCCCGTTTGCTTCAGCTCCCTGAATTTGCGCTTAACCTCGTATATGACATTGGTAGGGAAGAAGGCCTTCTTGAATTCCTCGCGGAATTGCTCCCACGTATTGATGGCGCACGTGCCTTTCCTTATGTCAGCTTCCTTGCGTCTCCACCAAAGCATGTCCATCTCGGAAAGATACAACACGACAGTGTTGATCTTGTTCTCGTCACTCTTCACCCGAATACACTTGAAGTAGTTCTCCAAGTGCCACAAAAAGTTCTCCACCTCTTGAGCGTCACGGACGCCTTTACATAGGTGGCTTGGGAGCCTCGACCCTGGCCTCCTTATCACGGTCGGGTGATGTCGATCCTCCAACTTCCATGCCTTCCTTAAGTGCCTTCATCTCGGCCTTCATGGTTTCAATTGTATTTAATGCCTCCATGAGCCGGCACTTCAAGGAAGTGATGGCCTCCTTCATCTCAAACTCGGCCCACTGACGTCCCTCCAACTCCTTACGGATGTTTTCGGTCTCTTCAAGGGGAAGTCTTCTAGAGTCTTGAATTTGCCATCGGCCACATTCATGCATCGGCCTAATATCTCCACGGCCTGCCTTGCCACTTCGACCCTTGAGACCCACTCTTCTCCTGCGGTGACTTAGATGGCCTCCTCACCATGTTCATCATCACTGGCCTCGGTGGTCGAGGGTGGATGGGATGTTAGCGCCTCGCTTGGTGTGGGATCCAGCAGCATTTCCTCATGACTCTTTTGGTGCTTCTTTTCCTTTCGGAACTTCTTTCCACCATCCGGACGAGCGTTGGTGGTGCTAGCGGCATTTACGTCCCCTTCGGTTGCCTTTCCCTTAGTGCAAGCCTTACTCTGATACCACGTTGTCACGGACTTAGAGTTTTTACTAAAGCTCCGTGCAGCACTTGACAACTTACTCACTATTCTTTCAAGATCTCGTAAGCTCAAGTAAGCCTTTAAGACTAAGATCGCTAAGAGAATGTTTAAGAAAGACTTAGAAAGATCAAAGAGAGCTTTTTTTGGAAGAAGGCTTTTGTATTGGCTTTGGAAGATTGCTTACAACTTGAATGATGCCTTGCAAATGTTAGGCACCTCTATTTATACTAGCACCTAAGGACTAAAGAGTAATTAATATTTACTTTACAAGTCCCTAAGATATTTACACAAAGGTCCCTTTCTAGAGAAATCTACATTGTCCAAGGACCTTCTCTTGCCTTCTTGAAAAATCTAAAGGCTTCTAGAGTTCTCCGCAAGCCTCTCCTCAACTCTAGATCCTTCTTGCCCCTTCTCGGATGCAAAATCAGCCTAGCAAAGTGGCGGGACGTCACACTAGGGTCTTATCCTGATAACCTATCTTCAGTATGTTAGAAGCTTCATAGGCGAGTTAGTCGACTTATAACTTTCACCATTGTTTTTACAAACACATATAAATTATTCAGATTTTCAAATCATTAAATAAAGTATTTGAGTTTGTTTCTAAAGTTATTGCATGCATATTTTTAAATTTTTTATGCATATGTGTTTTAGTTTCAGTATAGTATAGTAGTGAGTAGGTCAAGGGTTTGCTTGTGACCAACAAAGGTTCCAAGTGCTGGATATTCTCATGATATAGGCTCAGAGCATGACAGAAAATCACTCAAATTTGTAGATTCGAATTCTTTTTATTCTTCAATGTTTTTATAAAAGTAAGTGAAAGAAATAAAGATTGTAGAAACAGTTCTTTTTCCAAGATCTAATACACTGGAAGATCAAGACACCAAAGTTGAATTTAATAAACAAGATGGAGCTGAAATCGTCTTGAATTGCATCATTTTAAGATCACTGATATCACCTTAAATATTGTTTGCCCCATCATATCATTGACCGCATACATAAGATAAACTTAATGTATGTTGAACAAGTACGTTAACGATTGTTTTATTTATCAATGAATCACTAATATCTTTAACATGAAAAAGTCCAATAAATGCCTCCATCATAAATTTGTTTTTATTGACATATCATAAAATGATAGAAATATAATTACACGCCCCGAGGCTACTCCCTAGACGCAACATGGTGCTTAGTGGCCACAAGTGACCCCAAGCTAACCCATGGGATGACATATCTATACAAGTTCAATTAAAACATGCACTGTGCGAAAGCTAAAACCAGTTTATTATTTGAAATTGGGAAAAGCCCAACATGTCTGAACATATAAAATATATGAAGAGTATAGTGATAACTGAAAAACAACACTAACAACTCAAGCTGAATCTACTCTATGTCTGAAACCCTCTAACTGATCTGAGTTTCTGGGACATGCCCCTAGCAAACCCTAACAAGACTGAAACTGAAAAGTGAATACTGAAAAGTAAAGCACGTCTATCATCCTCGAACTATGAGGACTCACAACTGAAGCTGCTGAGTACGGACTGGCAGTCGAGTTAAACCCTCTTTCATGCTGAGCGCCTGAACCTACATCATACAATGATGTAGCGCAAAAGTATACATCAATACTTTAAATGTACTGAGTGTGCAGTATATATGCTAAGCTGAACAATATAAATTGAACAAGGAAATAGATATAATGAAGCATAAGTGAAAGCTGAGCTAGATGAAATGACATAGTACTTATCATGATTATATAACATGTTGAACTAAATATTGAAATAAATTGAATACATGATCAATGCAACATGAATCTGACTGTGGGAGATACTATTAATTGACATAAACCACATGAGCTAAACGTGGAGTCGGATGTATACACCCCATCTCCATGACCCAATATACCTTTCCAGGGTATAAAGGCATGACAATGGCATGATCTCTAAAAAAGATGCCCAATAGAGGGGACTTATAAACCTACAGAGGCACGTAGGTTTGGCACTTGAAGGTATGCTAAACCCTAGTCCAACTCGGTGCTAAGTTTACTCTCAACTGAATATAAAGCTAAGAATGCAACTGTAATACTGAATAGCTCAAAATATTGATAATTATCTGAGAATGCATCATACATATACTGAAAGGTATGTCATTAGAATTATGCAGCATGATTGTTTGACTGATCGAGCTAGCAAGTATAATTCATGAAATACAGATAATTAACATAAGCTAGGGTTTCTAAGTTTTATACATGGGACTATACTAATTCTCCAAGAAACATGTAATTAACATCATAGAAACTATTGAAGCTAAATTCCAATGGATCCCTAAGATTTAGGAACCCTAGGTTTGAACAGTTTATAGAAAAGCTGAAGAATTCATTGAATTCTAGGGACCATATGGATAAAGGAACCCACTAGTTAAATCTCATAAACTTAGTGAAGAAAACTACGACGAAATCCTTTAGATTTTGGGGCTAAAATTCAAGGAGAGCTCAACTTGTTCTTTAGAAAAAAAATACTATCGCCTCTTTCTCTTCTTTTCTTTCTAAGTCTGATGATTTTAGGAGAATGAATGTTTTAGGTAGTTTTTGACTAATTAACTAGGCTTAGACAAGGTAAAACGACGTAGTTTAATTACCAAACAACATAGTTTAAGTACCAAACGACGTAGTTTAAGTACCAAACACATAGGGCAAAAGACTAATACAACCCTCACTTAAAACTGACGAAGTGACTGTCAATATGGGATTCATGATCCGTTTAAGGCATCATGGCCCATCTAGTGGGTTGTAATGTTACGTGGCCCGATAGATCTTCACTAAAACGAGCATAATGTCTTGCTATGGGCTCAAAATAGGCAAACATAGTTGCATTGGAAAGAGGAATCAAAGACCTTTCATTTAATAGGTCATGGACCACCTAATTCATTTTGTTCTAAAAGATATGATTATTTGAAGTTGACCCAAAACTCAAAACATGATAAGTCCCTTTCACAAATGACTTCACAGTCTTTGTGAAGCTTCAGGACCGTCTAGGCATCTATAGTCTTTCAGAGTGACCTTGGGGTGCAACTTCACTGTCTGGATGACTTGTACGAACCCCTAGGCGGGTCGTCGAAGTCACCACGGGTTGTCTATGGCACTGTCTAGGTGACTCCTGCTTATGGAAAATCCTGGATTGTCTCACGATGCCCTTAACATTTCGTGTACCCCTAAACAACCCATCTAGGGTATTGTGAAGAGTCCATGGTCCATTTTGGATTCGTGGACTTGATTGTTTGTCCTTTCTAGGCCTTTCTTTAAGTCTGAGGTGTTGTAATATCTCCCTCTTGGGATCATTCGTCCTCAAATGAAGACTAAAGAAACCGAATTTGTAGAGAAAAAGTTGTAATCCCTACCAACTGAGTACTAGAAACTAATATCTAACTGAACTGAGTTCCATGAACATGCAAATATGCTCAAATGCAAGGATAACTGAGGTAAAAAGATACTGAGACTGAATTACACAAGAGTAAATGAAAAGACTGGAGAGGAACTATTACCTTAAGCTGAAACTGAATTGGTGGGCAAGAGACGAAGATACTTGGCTATCATGGCTGCTTCTACCTCCCAAGTAGCTTCCTCTATGGACTGATTCCTCCACAAAGCCTTTACTGAAGAGACTTCTTTATTTCTCAACTTACGAACCTGATGGTTGAGAATCTCAACTAAAACCTCCTCATAGGTGAGACTGTTCTTCACAGCCACACTCACTAAAGGTACTATCGATGCCAGATCACCCACACATTTCTTCAACACAGAAATGTGAAAGACTGGATGAACCATTGTTAGTTCTGCTGGAAACTCTAACTCATAAGTCACATTACCAACCCTTTTTAGGATTTTGTAAGGACCTACATACCGGGGACTGAGCTTACCTTTCTTGCCAAATCTCATCACCCCTTGCATGGGTTACAGTTTTAAGAAAACCCAATCATTCATTTCAAACTCTATGTCCCTTCTCCTCACATCGGCATAGGACTTCTGGCGACTCTCAGTTGTCTTTAGTCTATCTCTGTTGAGTTGAGCATTGTCCATAGCCTTATGAACCAAATCTGGCCCAATCAAGGCTGCTTCACCTACTTCAAACCAACCAACTGGAGACTTGCATCTACACCCATACAGTTTCTCATAAGAGGCTATTTGAATACTGGAATGGAAGTTGTTATTATATGCAAACTCTATAAGAGGTAGGTGATCATCCTAACTACCCTTGAAATTGATCGCGCAAGCTCTCAACATGTCTTCTAAGGTCTGAATGGTACGCTATGCCTGACCATATGTCTGCGGATGAAATGTTTTACTGAGATATACTTTAGTATCAAGACCTTTCTGAAATGATTTTCGAAAATGAGATGTAAGCTGAGGACCCCTATGTAAGATGATAGACAAGGGAACCCATGGACCATGACTATATCACTGATGTAAAGTTTGGCATAATATTCCACTGAATTTGTAGTCTTGCCTACAAAGAAATGAGCTGAGTTATTGACTCTATCCACTATAACCCAAATGGAGTCATGTTGTCTGCGAGTACGAGGTAAACCCGTAATGAAATCTATATTTATCACTTCTCACTTCCACGTAGGAATGCGAATCTCCCGAGTCACACCTCCTGGTTTCTAATATTCTACTTTAACCTATTGATAGCTAGGATACTTAGCCACAGAGTCTGCGATGTCTCTTTTCATGTCGTTCCACCAATAGACTTCCCGTAGATCACAATACATCTTAGTAACACCCGGATGAATTGGATATCTGGAAGTATGGGTTTTTATAAAGATTTGCTGCTCAACTACCCCACATTTGGAACACATAAGCAACCCTGGTAACGAAGCACACCATATCCCCGTTTGGAGAATACTTCAACTCTCTGCTGAATAAACTGCACCTTTTAACTGAAGCAGTATGGGATCAATGTCTTGTTTCTCTTTAACCTCAGCTACTAATGAAGATTCTGACCCATTCTAAACTATCACCCCACCATCTTACATGTTCATAAGGCAAACTCCTAAGCTATCAAGGTGTGAACACCTCTAGCTAATTCTTTCTTCTTTTCCTCAACATGTTCCACACTAACCATGGATAGTCTGATAAGGGCGTCAACTACTACATTGGCCTTACTCGGAAGGTACAACACATTCATGTCATAGTCTTTGAGGAATTCAAGCCATCTCCTCAGACGAAGGTTCAACTTTTTTCTGGGTGAACACATATTGGAGGCTCTTATTATTTGTGAACACATAAAATTGAACACCATACAAGTAGTGTCTCCAAATATTTATGGCAAACACGATGGTTGCAATCTCAAGGTCATGAGTTTGGTAGTTCTTCTCATGGACCTTAAGCTGTCTGGAAGCATAAGCTATGACCTTACCTTCCTACATCAGCACACAACCTAGGCCGACCCTGGATGCGTCACAATAAACCACATAACGGTCTAAACCATCCGGTAGAGTCAATACATGAGTTGTAGTCAACTTGGTCTTAAGTTCTAAGTCAACTTGGTCAATGGGGCATCTATGGATGAAAATCCTTCAACAAACCTCCTGTAGTAACCGGCCAAACCCAAGAAACTTAAGATATCAGTCAGA
This sequence comes from Solanum lignicaule, assembly GCA_029582545.1. Classification (NCBI taxonomy): domain Eukaryota; kingdom Viridiplantae; phylum Streptophyta; class Magnoliopsida; order Solanales; family Solanaceae; genus Solanum; species Solanum lignicaule. The sequence goes on along the minus strand of JAJOOF010000439.1, from coordinate 39,990 downwards.
GAGGTGGGTCTGGGCCAGTGCTTTATTACCTCAATTTTCTGAGAATCCACTCAAATCCCTTCGTTGAATACCACATAACAAAGGAAAGTGATTGACTGTAACCAGAATTCACATTTGCAGAACTTAGTGAATAATTGGCAAGCTTTGAGGGTTTGCAGAACAACTCTCAGATGAGTCGCATGCTCTTCCTCATTTCGAGAATAAATGAGGATATCATCAATAAAAACGATGACGAAGAAGTCCAAATACTGTTTGAACACCATGTTCATTAAATCCATGAAAGCTACATGAGCATTTGTTAGTCCAAAAGACATAACTACACATTCATAGTGACCATACCAACTACTAAAGGCTACCTTCGGGACGCCACTATCTTTGACTCTGAGCTGATATCATCTGAGATCTATCTTAGAAAAAAAACTAGCACTATGGCATTGGTCGAACAAGTCATCATCCTGGGGATGGGATACTTAGTCTTGATTGTGACTTTGTTTAACCGACGATAGTCAATGCACATTCTGAGAGAACTGTCTTTCTTATGCACGAACAATTTTAGAGCACCCCATGGAGAGATATTGGGTCTGGTGAAGCCTTTATCTAAAAGGTCTTTCAACTGTTCTTTCAATTCCTTAAGCTCAGAAGAGCCATTCTATGAGGGGGAATCCAAATAGGCTGGATACCTGGAAGGAGATCAATTTTGAAGTTGATTTTGCTTTTAGGAGGAACCTCTGGAAGATCTTCTGAAAAATACTTCTGGAAGCTCATTCACCACTAGTACTGACTCAAGAGTTGGGGTCTCGAATTTTAATCCTCAGCTCAAACAAGATGATAGATTTACCCTTTGGAAATCATTTACTGGTCTTAAGGTAAGAGATAATTCGACCTTCAATCATGAGTTACTACCTTTCCACTCTAAGACTAGCTCATTTGGAAACTGAAACCGAACGATCCTAGTACTACAATCGACACAGGCATAATAAGAATGTAACCAATTAGTGCTCAATACCATAAGCTAGCCCTTATTTGCACTGCATAGACTCTCCAAACTAGTCACTAGGATAACTATAGGACTTTCTTAGCTTGTAACGTAGGCTCAGGGTCAGGTAGGGTACATTTGGGTACCGTAAGTGAATTTTCTGCCCTCCTTGACATTACATTTGCTTTTTACCTCTTTTTTCAACCAATTCTTGACATATTTTTATTTTTTGCTCTTTTCCTTGACTTTGTTCAGCACAGATGTGACTTTGACTTTATCGCTCTTATTTTTCATTTTTCCTTTCTCTTTTACTTCAACTTTCTTTGTTTTCAGCATCTTTATCATTCTTCTTTTTGTTTCTTTTGACTTCAGTCACATCTTTTTTCTATCTTTTTCTTTCTTCCACACACAACTCTTTTCATACCCTTTTCTTTCGGTTTCCTTTTTCATAGCCACACTCAACTTATGTATTTTGCATGAGTTGAGGTGCACTATATCTGATGTCGGACCAAGGCCAAGATTAAGGTAACTTTTTAAATTATCCACCCTCAACTTAGGCTTTTGGCCTAAGTTAAGGTGCACATGTCCAAGGAGGGACTAGGGCCAAAACAATCTTTTAAGGAAGGTGAGTTTGGTGTATTGAAAGAAGTGGTATTCGTTAGGCTCAAACATTTGGATCTAATGGAGTATTTATTTCTTTTTGTTGACTTTTAGGCTTGGTGGACTTATTTGAACAAGGGCCTATGATCATTTCTCAATGTATAGCCTAGATGATCTCAGCAGGACCAACGGGGCAAGTTCTAGATTGGCACATACTGCATGAACATACAACATTTACTCACATGCACTTGGCACATTGTTTCATTATCGACTTATTGAATTACCCAGTTCAGGTTTTAGCTTAAGTCATGCTAGCATACCGGTTCCTTATCATGTCATATGAAGATCCAACACATTCAACTCATTAAGCCTATAGATCTAGCACATTTCGAAAATTTTGGACAGGTATCAATTTCATGCTCGTATACCATCATGCTTTCATTTTTCTACTTACTTCTACACATACAATCCTAAACATGATGGTTCAACATAAAAGTAAAATAGTCCCTTAGGGAAAAAGAATACAAGAAAGAAAACCCCAAGGGAGGATTATGAGTTGGGTTACTTAGACTTCACCCTATCATTCACAACCCATTTACCCCACCCCCAAAAAAATATGGTGCAATTTCCCTCAATGAAAAGAAACAAAAAAGTAAAGCATAGGGTGAAGCAAACCACTGACGCATATGCGCCGAAGACCCATCAAGAGGCGAGTGGGTTCGGTTTTGCGGAACCTACTGGATCAATACTAGGGACGCCATCAGTTGCTCCCTCACACACAGTAGGAACACTCTCAGTAGCGCTCCCCGAACCTAACGAACCAACACCAATCTAACTAATCCATTGCTTCCTTATATCCTCATCAATGATTGACTACTGTTAGGTTGCCTCTAACTGCTAGTGCTCCCTCTTCCTTGCTCGTCGAGCCTCCTCAGTGACGGAAGTGTGATCAGAGGAGCGGTGGTGTTTCCCAGCCATACGGGAATGGTCGGGTGGTGGTACAGTGTCGCCAAAGAGGGCAGTCATCACCACCTTGTCCTTCTGAACCGCAGGTGCAGCCTCCGATATAGTCTCAGCGAGGGCTAGAAGGGCAGCAACATCAGCACGAAGGATAGATAACTCTATCTAGAAGATGGTGATATCAATAGTAAGGGCAGGCCTCTCTAGGACTCTAGACTCGAAGGCATCAAGGAGCTTCTGGACCGCATGAATCTTCCTAACCATCATCTCCTCCATATGAGCCTCAGACTCCTCAACAGATCGCTGCATCAAGGGCCTCATGTTGTGCAGCAAGGTAACCATCTGGGCCTCCAATTTCTTAACTCAAGCCAAAGGAACTCGAGTGGACCCTGTAGGGGTACTGCCTCGGGATGAGCTCGCTGCCTGACTGGTGGCATTGGAATGGGGAACCTGGGCATTTGCAGAAGTGAAGGGTATGGTGGTGACATCAGCCTGAATGTGCTTCACATCAACATCAAGATCAGAACCCAACAATAGTAGGTCCACCTCTAAGTCCCTCTGCGGTGCAGTAAGATTTGCATCATCTCTAATGAGGTTGATGTCCACAGTCTTGGACGCCTCGTCAGCCTATCGAAATGATAAATAGGCACCGAAGCCTCCCTACAAAGATGTAATATAAGACAAGGGAAGGGCATAATAGTAGTAGTCTTAAATGCCCTCTCATGGATCTCGACAAGCAAGATGAGGGAGAAATCAAGCTCCAGCCCCATCATAATCACTACTAGCATCACAGCCCGATCCTAAGTAACAACGTTGTCTGCCTGTGTAGGGAACACTCTAGTACGAACCACAAACAAAAAGAACTTTGCGGTGAAGTTCAGGGTTTCCTTTCTGCTAGAAAGTGTCATATTCTTCACCCCACTCAGTGTTCTCTCTCTCCTGCGCTATGTGATGGGCCATCCACCTCAGTAGTGTCTCTCTCTGCTCAGCATCCCTCTGAAATGCCCCACTTTGAACAATACACATCTTGTAGTCGTACTCTACTGTATTAATCAGCAGAGTGTGGGCTGGGCCATAAATAAAACGGTGAATGCTAGCCTAAAAAATGTCAACGCAGAAGTCGCACACGGGTGTGGCCTTAAGTGGAGGCTGGGATTGTGGCTTAGCCCTTTTGGGTATAGCATTGCAGATAGTAGTGGAATAGAAGGTGTAGAACGTATGAGTCATCTCCTCACTAAAATTACCAGAATTCAGTGCCATCCACTCATAATTGTGCCTCTGGAACAACTCCTAATTAGTGGGCACAGTATGAAGGCTCCCTATCAGTACTCGACGCTCCTCAGTAATGGTCCTAGCCATCTTTCAGTGTTCATTGAGCAGCTTTCCATCATCATATATCTGTTATTGACTCGTAACGCACCACATATTCGGCTCTGTGGCATTAGAAACTGGCTCAACTTTGGGAGGGTCCTGGTCATCCCCCATGTTATCTTCCTCAGAAGAGGAAGCGATAGTGCCGCTGGAACTGGAGCTGGACTGCGACTCATGTGCAGGTGAAGCCTCTTCCTCATACTGGGGGGCAGGGACCTGGACCTTGTCATTGGATGATAAAATATGTGTAACCCTGTACCTCGTAGTCCGGGGGGAAATAGAGGAGCTTCTGGTGGTCTCCAGGATATACTCATCCTCGCTGGACTCATTGATCAAGCGTCATGATGGTGCGATAGATTTGGACTTTCCCTTCCTCGCGTACTCAGGTGCTTGTTTAGGGGCAGTGGTACATGTGGAAGACATGTTAGTACATAAAAAAGTCAACAAGAACCAAGAAAGAATATTAGAACACCATTTTGGCTTAAACAAAAAATATTAAAAAATCTGGACAGTAGCTATTTTTGGGACCTATGGTGGGTACCTACGGACCGTCAATGGAATGACGGACCATTGGTCACCTCTGTAGGCCAGGAAATCAATTTGGGGGTCTCTAAAGTTGGAACCACGAATGTGTAGAACGGTCCATCGATGGAACGATGGATCGTAGTCCACACTATGGTTCCTGACTTAGCCTATTGTATGCAGTTGACGGGTAATTAACGCTCAATACACCTCATCCGATTCTAGGTGTAGAATATCGTTAACTAGTATGAAACCCAACGAAGAGTTGGGGTCGATCGCACAGGGAGCAGTATGTACATGGAGAGGTACGTGTTCAATTATGAAGTTACAAACATGGTCTAATCGGTTATAGGAATATAAGTTATCAAAAACATATAAACAAGTCTAAGGGGGTTGACAACGATTGTCAAATGGGGTTTGGATTGTCAATTATCAGCTAAAACACAATAAAAAACAAAGGAATTAACAATTTATAAGGAGGAATTCTAAGGATGTGATGGATTATAGGCTTGTTTCATTATACGGGTAATTAAAATTACTAACGAACTTCTAAATATCAGTGGGTAGGATTCACTATAGGTGTAATAGTTTTCTCTTGAACAACTACCACGATTCAAATGATTTCTTTCAAACATCAACAAGCTTATCAATAAGAACAGCCCAAAACTTTAATTCATCTACTCTCTCGAGCCAGATAGGTAGAATTGAATTTAGGATTTACTCTTTCGAGATAAATTGACATCAACCCAATAACTACGATCTTCAATCGAAAGATTTGATTCTAAAGCCTCTTTCTCAAGAAAGCTCAGAATTCTAAGTTATAATTGCATTTGCTACTACAATTCATATATTAAAACACAACTATCAATTAAACCCACTTCAATTAAGAATATAAATAAGTAAATAACAATACTCATAAGCTAATTCAGCCCATAATCACATGACCACACCCCAAGAATTGGGGTTTAGCTAAACATCATAAAAACATAAAAAACCATTACCAACTAGATCCTTGGGGGGTCGTACCTTGACGCCCTAACCCTTAAACCCCTATTCTAAGTACAATAATCGTTTTTACGACTTTTAATCCTCATACCACACTACAAAACTCTTACGAAAGGCTCTAGAACTCTCTAGTTCAACTTACTAGTTTCTGGGGAATTACTGCAAGGTATGGTCATTTAGGCTTAGTGGCCTCTACCTTAATGAAGTATGGCTTAAAAATCACTTTATCCTTCTTTTTCTCATTCAAGCATGATTATAATCCACCCCATTATTCAACTAGACATGATTCACCGGATACGCCTCATTTTTTTTACATGGAGGGGTTCCATCTATTTTCAAAACAATCTATCAAAGGGGAAATTTTTCACACTTCTTGAGTTTCATTCTTTTTCACCACACCCCCAAAATCCTAAGTTGTCTATTCAAACGAACCAAAACTTGATGAAGGTTATAGGTGATGGGATAAAAAGGTCAGAGTTGTTCAAGTTTCTTTCGAGAAAAGGATAGGCTCAAAAGGTGCCAAGCAAGGTTCACACTTCTCACAAGGTTGGCCAAAAGAAGTGTATTGTCAAATTGGTTCACTCTTCAAAACCTTTGCCTAAGATCATTTCTATTGCTTGCTTCACTCAATCAATCGGACCAACGAGGCAAATTCTAACTCTCATCAAGCACAATGTTCAAGACAACCTCACCACACAAGGCATTGATACAATTATCAAACAAGACTCCAGACTTTCTAGCTAGAGTGCAATTTTCATTACAAGAGACTTCATTGACAATCGGCTAGTCACAACGAGATGCTCAAAGTTCACATATTGCCTATGTAACTTCGTTTGCCTCATCGTAGACGCACATTCATTTTGTTCAATTAAAAGCACTATTCAAGTCATCGGTATTGACCAAAACCGACACTAAAATTTGTACAAGAACAGCCACAATCACACACAAAAGAGGTGGCAAAAAGTATTTTAAACTTGGTTCAAAATTATTTTCATATCAAAACAATGGGCCACAATTCATTAACAATCAAAATCCAACAACCAAGATATATATATATATATATATATATAACCAATAAGGTCCAATATTCACAAAAACACAATATAAATCAATCCTATATTAAAAAAACAACCCAAAAGAGGTAGGTATGGAAAAACCTCACCCCACCAACAAAATGCACAGTTGTCCTCAAGTGTAAATAAAACAAAAATAGTCTAAAAATGAACAGAAAAGGAGGCAAAGAAAATAATCCTGCCAGGCAAGGCCTAGGGTGAAGTCTCCATGTCCGCTACTCGCTCTATCTGGACATCAGTACTTTATATCTCAACATCTTTGGCTCCACTAGAGACAACCGTGGAAGTATCCTAGAGTGATGCCTGGCTAGCTGTCTCAAACATGGCACCCTCCAAGTCAGCTAAGTCATCGTACACAGTCTCATCTCTTACACTGAGCTGCTCCTCATCTGTCTCCGCCTCGGACTTACCCTCAGCGTCATCAACTCTAACCTCATTGCCGGTAGTAGCCAGAGGAATCTCATAACTAGCCAGAATATCAACACTCACCATGTCGGGAATCTCCACCGTGACAACCAGCATAGATAAATCAGTGGACTTCAACTGGTCCACATCTTTCATTAACCCAGTAATAACGGCCTTCAACGCCGTTACAGCATCAACAACACACTGACTCTACTCACAGGCCTCAACTCTGACTGTAAGGTATTCCAATGCCAACTTATAGCCCTCGATCAATACTCGGTGCTCTCTCAACTCATCCCATTTCGGGGATAAAGCAGTAGTAATTGCCCGCTCTATCAGCCCAAGCACAGCAACCTCAACCAGTGAGGCACGTACATCAGTTGGATGATCCAGATGGCCCATCTTGTACAGCATGGCCTGGGTGATAGGGGGCCTGGATACAGCAGCAGAAGAGTGGGAGGGGGATCAGTAGAAGAGCAAGGGCCATCAGAAATAGAAGAGCCAAAAGTACTTGAGGGTCGACTGGCCTGAGTAGGCATGACTACCTCTATAGGAAACATCTCAACATCGACCTCTGGGGATATGTCCACTGGTGATTCCCTCCTCCTGTCAGCCTCATCCCACAGGTACTCGACCTCAATACATCAGATGTCAGTAGATGAGGTAGGTGTCACCTCAACATACTTCTTTGCATCTATCGAAACATGAGCCGGTCTGCACAACTCGGTGATCAACACTGGAAATAGGAGTGAGGTATATGGCTGCTTGGCCCTCATGGCCATCTCTTGCTCAATAATCAACCCCAAATTCAGCCTCTTCCTAGCAATAATTAAACTAAGACAAGCTGCTTTTGGGTGCCAGATGATGAACTCATTCTGAGATGGTATAACGGTGTTACTGATAAATCTGAACCAATATGTGGCGGCAATTTTCAGGTCCTTCTTCTCGATGGGTGCACCTGCCTCAATCCACCTAAGTGTGATGTTAGAGAGAAGGGGTGCTAGCCAACCTTTTAAATCATCTAGAGTATTTGTCTTGATCAGGCTCTGGTAGTCATGCATAAAGTCGAAAGAGCACCCAAGTATAACATTTATGTCAGAGCTTCTGCATTTGACCTTCTTGCCTCAGACCACCACAAAGTCTACCGGTGTGAAAGCACTGGCCTTCTTCTTCCCCTTTGGCATCAAGTCACCAAAGGCTAAATAGAACTCCCAGACCTAAGAAGGAATATATGGGCCACGAGGTTTGGTGAAAACCTCAAATTTGTCGAATCTAAGAATGTTCCACACCTCTAGATATTTGTCCACCACACCGTTGGTAGACAATCTCTTTTCCTCTAATATGGTCCTCAATCCCTCGGCCTTTTGTCGATTGAATGACCGGGGAGAAGGACCTTGAACAGGTGGTGCCTGCACCAAACACTGTATTGGATGAGGCACTAGAGTTGAAGATGAGAGGGTAGCCGTCGGAGACACTGGAATCCTAGACAGATCATTTATCAACTTGGACCGTAGCTCCGCTCTCCTGGCCTCAAGTAATTGGCCATCCTCAAGCTTAGAGATGGAAGCCTGGAAATCGCTCTGTGAGCCCCCTCAATGTTGGAGGTAGTGAGGGGTGTTTCGTAGACCCCTTCTGTCACACCCCAAACCCAGTGAGGCGGACAAGTACCATATGAACACATGTTTTACAAGTGACCTATGATGAGAAGGTAAACTACTATGAAAATAGATTTACTAATGAGAAGTTTCGTATACAATACATGTCGACTAGCTGAACTGATACATGTGACAAGTGAAACTATGAATACATATGATAGCTTTACAGTGTCTACAAAGCCTCTACTGGAATCCATGACTGTACAACTAGGAAAATATGCATAGTAAAGACTCGGAAAAGCCCCGAAACAACCTGGAGCTCACCAGCAACCATTGAGTATCATGTGCTTCTATTGGGGAGATATATTAGTTGAGTACATGTACCTGCATCATGAAATGTAGTGTCCCCAATAAGGGACATTAGTACAAAAGAATGTACTGAATATGTAAGGCATAATACGATATATGTTAAATGAGAGCTCAAGTGAAACCAAATACCAATAGATATGGATTAGAGACCACCTTTGCTTATACTTGTGGAATTGTGTATGTTACATTCTTTTCTTTTCTTTACTGTATATTATAATCTTGATAAGGCATATGATACAAATGACCAGCTGATCAGTGGTAGAAGAGGATGACCCATGCTAGGCATTTTAACCCCTGGGATGCTGTCCTCATAAGTCAACCAATTCGAATCGGCCCATGCTAGGCTTTCGCCCATTAGTTGTCACCCTTCTATACCAATTGGGATCGGCCCATGCTAGGCTTTCGCCCCTGAGCTGCAACCCTTCCATATCAATTGGGATTGACTCATGCTAGGCATATGCCCCTAGGCTGCCACCCATAATTATACATATTGCTTCACTTAGATTCTTTAATATTTGAGATTGTTGTTTTGCTGTTCATAACTCTTTTGAGATTTTTCTTTTGATGATCTCTTTTGATATTGTTGTTTTGATGGTCATAATCATTGTTGAGATTTGGAACTATGGACCAGTAGTAGAAGACCTGAATATGGACTTACGATAGTGACAATGACATGGGAAGCAAATGTGACACCAACGTAATACTTAGGAGCTTATATGACTCATTTAAGCATTTTGACATCTCAAATTGAAGCACATATCAAGTGAAGACATTTAACATTTAACATTCAGCCAAGAGATTTGAAGTCTATATGATAGCCAAATACTCACTAACTAATATCAAATACAAGGTATACATGAATGTGGAACCAAGGGAGAACGTGGGCAGATTCAACTTAAGGACGGATACATATTCCAAGTAACTACATATAAAATGTACCATAGAGCAAGTAAGGATCTTGTGAGATAAAATTATAGTCTAACACAATGGGAGTAATAACTAATAAAGGGAACATATGAACATGTGAAACGATGACATATATGACAAAATGACAATTGAAGCAAGTTGGCAAGATATAGGTAGATTGTATATCTAACATATAAACATATGTACCATGTGTAATTTAGGATACGTGCATGATAATACTTGGTAGAGTAAGCATGTTCATTTAGTAATAAACTTATATTAGAGTACTCCCTTTAATGCTCAAGGGAGTAGGATCTGCAACTATGGATCAGTCACTACCAAGGGCACTTAGAAAGCTCACTTTGTAATACAAGTGTTGGATTCATGCCAAAGAAATAGGAAATCAAATAGCCTTTACATACCTTGCTACACAACTTTGGATATTACAATGAGTTAACCGTCTTCCTTTCAGATTATTTATCTACAATGGAGTAAATAATAAAACTAGTATTAGTATCTAATAAACAAGTTTGGGGTACTTGATCAGCCCAAAACAGTAATTAGCAGAAAATCTGTAATTGATCCCATCAAGGGTGTTCTTCCCACCCATTCTCCTCTAAATATTTTTCATATACTATACAGCCTGAATATGGGTCCTCTGAAACTCCTTGGGCTTCATAACGTTTGGAAACCAATATACAAAGGGATGCCAGGAAGTAAGCTCATGCAACATTCAATTAAGTGGTGTATCACTACACTTTCAATGTTCCATCCTATACCCAGTTCCCATGACTTCTTTGCACATATCCAGCCATACCCCCTTATTTTACGATACACAAAACAGTCCATAAGCATCATAATGTGGAAATAGCAATATGAACATACGGCTTCCGATCAACATCCCATGAGTTCCAACAACCATTACATAAAAGAAGCTCAAAATGAGCTCAGAATCAAAATTTAAGGGGACTCCACTCCATGGCTTTCCCAACCAGCACATCCTTCTTCCAAGCTCACACCATATAGAGACAACACTCCTTATTTCATTAACACGTAAAAACTTTCACAAACAATGCAAAAACAATAGAGGGATGAAAAATTCCATAGCTTACCTTGCTGGATAGAAACCTCACTTGCTAAGACTTGGATTCTTCAAGGTTTAGGTTGTCCTCTCCCCCATAACTTGATGTTAAATCAGTTTATTCACTTGAATTCCTTAAGATGGGATATGTATTACTAACTTGTACTTTAAAAAGAAAGGGTTTGCTTCAGATTTTAATGGTGAAGCTATAGACCAGAACTCTAGGAGCTTCTATGGCTTTCCTTGGGAGTAATTTTCTGCAGAATAAGTGATGAAGGAGATGTGATGAGGTTGAGTTCTTTACAAGTACCTTCTAGACGTTTTCACTTAGTAAATTGGAGAAATAATATAGTCCTTTACTTGAAGCAAGCAGGTGCATCACCTCCTCAAGTTCTGCCACAAGTTTTTAAGTAGGTGCATCACCTCCTTTCCCTTTTCACTTAAAATGCAGTCCACCTATTCTAAGTAGGTGCATTACCTACTTGCTCTTTTTAACGTAAAATTCAGTCCACTAATTCTAAGTAGGTGCATCACTTACTTGTCACCTACTAGCATAGTTTAGTCAAGCAAGCACCTCACTTATTTTACACCATTTTCCCAATCTTAGTTTCTTTATAAGACCGTAGCACTAAGACGCACTTGACCACTTTGACTTTTACATAGAATACCACCTTTCCCGAGTTCGAATTGTTTTTGAGTTCACTTAGTCGTATATATGTTGGAAGGCATGGGGTATTACAACTTTAAACCTACTCTATTGTCTAGTCGCATAGAAAACCGAGTCCATAACTATACCACAGGCAATTTATAAGCGTCATATAAATAGAACTAGTACACATAGAATATGGGGTGTTACATCCTCCCCCCCTTATGATCATTCGTCCTCGAACGATAAGTGTAGTTGATAGTTGGTTCCTGGAATTTCGTTTGGAGATTTGCGAGAGTTTTCTTTATAAGTAGGACTATCCAAAATCTATGACTAACCAAAAAAACGTATACACAAGTCTCGCGGGATGTATCAATGGATATGGTTCATGAATAAGAATATGACAAATTAAACCCCTTTCTTGACCATGTAATCCACTGAAGATACACAAGTAGAACTCATACTAATAAGGAATTTAATATACCTAAACACAAGACATGTGAATGACATATGAAATGAACAAATGCTAGTAGGACTTATGATCATATAAGAGGTCCACATGATCTCATATCTTTATGCTGATGTTTAGAATGAGGAGGGGTATTTAGGATATCGACCATCATCTATTCCCAACTATCTTATGTTATATTATAGTCCTTCCACAATACTTCAACAAGTTACACCTTTTGTGCTTAGCTTCCGGGCCTAACAATCAAGAAAAACTATAGTATCTCCCAATTTTTTTTATATGGAATGGACATAAATCCTAGGCAGGACCTATCGGGGCTCTACTTTTCCTTCTCTTTTATCTTATGACTCTTTTCAGACAAGAGTCTTATAAGAACGCATAGCCATTAATACAAACTCTATAACCCATATGACATGCAAACAAGTGGTATGCATATGACATGCAAACAAGTGGTATGCAATTCATATAACCCACAAGCACTAATTTTTCCCATAGCATAAGATCAATTATCCTGCAGTACCCACACCATATCGACAAGCGACATGTGGGAAGTAACCAGTGAAATAAATAACATGTAGGGAAAGGTCCTACAAAAACATATAGCAATAAACAAGGGTGCTCCGAAGCGGATAACACTTACATGTAAGCATTCTATGACATTAGGTAACATGTGAGAAAGTAATCCATAAAGAGCAAATGTCATACAAATAGATGAGTTATAGAACATGTAGCATATATAATTTTATAACAAACCATCTTTGAAAACTATGAGATATCCTATAGAACCACTCTACCATATTAAGGGAAAAAAACACTATCTTAAGAGTTAGGTCACGGGTGGGAGAGTTCTGCTCATAGTCCTTACTCACCTCAAAGCACATACAATTGATTTCCCCATTTACTCTCTTCAATCTTCTAAGAATTCTTATAGGTGTTCTGCTATTGGAACTTGACTCCCTTCTAGGTCAATATAAATACTACAGTTAAGACAGAGAAAAAATATCCTCAATAGTTCATCTTTTGGAGTAGGAGGCCGAGGTCAACTTTACCTTTTTTACTAGTTTGCGTTACATCACACTCAATGTATGGTGTCTTTTCAAGGTCAAAATAGAAAATAAATAGTGAAGCTTGAACGGACCAGAAAACATGAACTCTAATGTCAGGTACCTATAAAGTTATATCATGATTCATAACGTCTTAGAGTTAGCCGCTTTCGGCTTAACTAGATAGGTCTGGCCATACTAATAGATTTCCTCTTTTTTTTTATAACAAGTGAGGGTGCTCCCACTCTTTTCCCATGCAAGATATCAAATAAGAACAACTAGCATATGATGAATTTTTTCCCTCTCCCTTCATTGGACTATGATTGATGAATTACTGCAGGCATATATTAAATGAATCATGTAATAGCTCTATTCAATTTGATTGAAGTCTATACATGTGTATAATGCTCTACTTCTCTTTTGTATTAATGTTGTAGATGAACTAGGTCCATGTATCTTCTATCCAGGTAACCTTTCTATTCCCTTTTTTTTTCTTGTTGTTATCAAGACCAAATATCGCGACTTGAATCAATACTAAAATGACTTTTCTGTCTAACAAAGGTTCACAAAGTTGTTCCCAGGTGCACCTTTATAAGTTGTTAGGGTTGAAGAGTTGATACCTTTTTATTGTCTCATACACTTAGCAACCTCTCTTTCATAATCACTTATCTTACTCCTTTATAGCATCCTTATATCACCCCTACTCCTATGTTTAGGGAATTTGACGTATCCCATCTCTTTCTAACTAGAGGCCCTACGTACATATTTGGCCTGTGTAATTCAAGCATCATTCTCTCATGCTTCCTATCTAACAAGTACCTTTTGATCAAAACTAGTAGCTTCATGCACTCTAATCCCACTATGTACAACCTGACTAATCACAACTTAGGTTTAACCAATCAATTTTCCTTTGGTCACATGTTAATCCTCTATAGCCAAAATATAGATTGTAGTAGGAACTTCCATACATATATCATTTGCAGCAATTAACACACTTGTCCCTAAGTTTTATAATAATGAAAAGAATATAAATGTTATTAGTACTTATTCGGGGTGGTTGGCACATACCATATAAAATGCCAACTATTAACATATTTGGGATGATATATGGTGAGAATTTGGGCTTTCTCAGCCAATTAAATACCTCTCTAGTAACACTACTGCACTGATACATTCACCTATCAGATTGTGCCGTTCTCTTCTTCCAACTAAAAGAAACTGGTTCAGCAACCTCAATTTCGAGTACATGTGTAAGCTGAAAATTCTATGTATATCACAAACTAAGGACAAGTGTCCTCTATAGGAATAGATCCTATGAATATGGAGGAAATATAGAACTCAAGAGTTTGGTTACATCCTCCTAAGAAGATGTGCTTGGAAATCTACAGGTCATATATGTAACTAGGTAAACCCATCATTTTTTTAAGCATATGAATAGCCATACTATATCTTTCTCAATTGAACCAACATGATACAAATGGTACAAATGCAACTTTAGATTCAAATAACATAAAAGCCTGTACATACCTTGTGGGGTGGGATGGTCGAATAAAATGAGATCAATAGGTCTATTGACATTTTAGCTAGCAATAACCTTAACCATAGTAAGCATAATATGAATAACATGATCAGGTAAAAGTGGAAGTTGACTTCTTAAATTCGCTCTATCGCACGATCTGGATTATGAAGGAAGGTAACATTTTCTAAATGTCAAAGCAGCCCCCTAATTATAAATATAGTGCGCAACACATTCATAAGTAAGGCTCTACTAGACACGGCTTTGTAGACTCCCTAGGACGAACTGCTCTGATACCACTTTAGTCACACCCCAACCCTAGTGAGGCAGACAAGTACCATATGAACACACGTTGTACAAGTGACCTATGATGAGAAAGTAAACTACTATGAAAATAGATTTACTAATGAGAAGTTTCGTATACAATACATGTCGACTAGCTGAACCGATAGATGTGACAAGTGAAACTATGAATACATATGATAGCTTTACAATGTCTACAAAGCCTCTACTCGAATCCATGACTGTACAACTAGGAAAATATGCATAGTAAAGACTCGACAAAGCCCCGAATCAACCTGGAGCTCACCAGCAACCGTTGAGTATCATGTGCTTCTATTGGGGAGATCTATTAGTTGAGTACATGTACCTGCATCATGAAATGCAGTGTCCCCAATAAGGGATGTCAGTATGAAAGAATGTACTGAATATGTAAGGCATAATACGGTATATGTAAAATGAGAGCTAAAGTGAAACAAAATACCAATAGATAAGGATTAGAGACCACATTTGCTTATACTTGTGGAATTGTGTATGTTACATTCTTTTCTTTTCTTTATTGTACGTTATATTCTTGATAAGGCATATGATACAAATGACAAGTTGATCAGTGGTAGAAGAGGATGACCAATGATAGGCATTTTAACCCCTGGGATATTGTCCTCATAATTCAACCAATTGGGATCAGCCCATGCTAGGCTTTCGTCCCTGAGCTGCCACCCTTCTATACCAATTGGGATCAACCCATGCTAGACTTTTGCCCCTGAGCTGCCACCCTTCCATACCAATTGGGATTGACTCATGCTAGGCATTTACCCTTGGGCTGCCACCCATAATTATACAGATTGCTTCACTTAGATTCTTTAATCTTTGAGATTGTTGTTTTGATGTTCATAACTCTTTTGAGATTTTTCTTTTGATGATCTCTTTTGAGATTGCTGTTTT
Source organism: Solanum lignicaule (assembly GCA_029582545.1). Taxonomy (NCBI): domain Eukaryota; kingdom Viridiplantae; phylum Streptophyta; class Magnoliopsida; order Solanales; family Solanaceae; genus Solanum; species Solanum lignicaule. The sequence continues at coordinate 24,229 of JAJOOF010000439.1, read as the reverse complement.
GGTGGTCATAATCATTGCTGAGACTTGGAACTATGGACTAGTAGTAGAAGACATGAATATAGACTTACGACAGTAACAATGACATGGGGAGCAAATGTGACACCAACTTAATACTTAGGAGCTTATATGACTCATTATTGCATTTTGACATCTCAAACTGAATCACATATCAAGTGAAGACATTTAACATTTAACATTCAGCCAACATATTTGAAGTCTATATGATAGCCAAATACTCACTAACTAATATCAAATACAAGGTATACATGAACGTGGAACCAAGGGAGAACGTGGGCAGATTCAACTTAAGGACGGATACATATTCCAAGTAACTACATATAAAATGTACAATAGAGGAAGTAAGGATCTTGTGAGGTAACATTGTAGTCTAACACAATGGGAGTAATAACCAATAAAGGGAACATATGAACATGTCAAAAGATGACATATATGACAGAATGACAATTGAAGCAAGTTGGCAAGATATGGGCAGATTGTATATCTAACATATAAACATATGTACCATGTGTAATTTAAGATACGTGCATGATAATACTTGGTAGGGTAAGCATGTTCATTTAGTAATAAACTCATATTAGAGTACTCCCTTTAATGCTCTAGGGAGTAGGATCTACAACTATGGATCAGTCACTACCAAAGGCACTTAGAAAGCTCACTTTGTAATACAAGTGTTGGATTCATGCCAAAGAAACAGGAAATCAAATAGCCTTACATATCTTGCTGCACAACTTTGGATATTACAATGAGTTAACCGTCTTCCTTTCAGATTATTTATCTACAATGGAGTAAATAATAAAACTAGCATTAGTATCTAATAAACAAGTTTGGGCTACTTGATCAGACCAAAGCAGTAATTGGCAGAAAATTTGTAATTGATCCCATCAAGGGTGTTCTTCCCACCCATTCTCCTCTAATTTTTTTTCATATACTATACAGCATGAATATGGGTCCTCTGAAACTCCTCAGGCTTCATAATGTTTGGAAACCAATATACAAAGGGATGCCAGGAAGTAAGCTCATGCAACACTCAATTAAGTGGTGTATCACTACATTTTCAATTTTCTATCCTATAACCAGTTCACATGACTTCTCTGCACATATCCAGCAACACCCCCTTATTTTATGATACATAAAACAGTCCATAAGCATCATAATGAGGAAATAGCAATATGAACATACGGCTTCCGGTCAACATCCCTTGAGTTCCAACAACCATTACATTTAAGAAGCTCAAAATGAGCTCACAATCAAAATTTAAGGGGACTCCACTCCATGGCTTTCCCAACCAGCACATCCTTCTTCCAAGCTCACACCATATAGAGACAACACTCCTTATTTCATCAACACGTAAAAACTTTCACAGACAATGCAAAAATAAGAGAGGGATGAAAAATTCCATAGCTTACCTTGCTGGACAAAAACCTCACTTGCTAAGACTTGGATTTTTCAAGGTTTAGGTTGTCCTCTACCCCATAACTTGATGTTAAATCATATTATTCACTTGAATTCCTTAAGATGGGATATGTATTACTAACTTGTACTTTAAAAAGAAAGGGTTTGCTTCAGATTTTAATGGTGAAGCTATAGACCAAAACTCTAGGAGCTCCTATGGCTTTCCTTGGGAGTAATTTTCTGGAGAATAAGTGATGAAGGAGATGTGATGAGCTTGAGTGCTTTACAAGTACCTTTTGGACGTTTTCACTTAGTAAATTGGAGAAATAATATGGTCATTTACTTTAAGCAAGCAGGTGCATCACCTCCTTTCCCTTTTCACTTAAAATGCAATCCACCTATTCTAAGTAGGTGCATCACCTACTTGCTCTTTTTAACTTAAAATTCAGTCCACTAATTCTAAGTAGGTGCATCACCTACTTGTCACCTACTAGCATAGTTTAGTCAAGCAAGCACCTCACTTATTTTACACCATTTTCCCAATCTTAGTTTCTTTATAAGACCGTAGCACTAATACGCACTTGACCACTTTGACTTTTACATAGAATACCACATTTCCTGAGTTTGAATTGTTTTTGAGTTCACTTAGTCGTATATGTGTTGGAAGGCACAGGGTATTACAACTTTAAACCTATTCTATTGTCTAGTCGCATAGAAAACCGAGTCCATAACTATACCATAGGCAATTTATAAGCGTCATATAAATAGAACTAGTACACGTAGAATATGGGGTGTTACACCCTCACTGTCTGAGCTAGCCTCTGCAGGTGGCACAACTACGGGTGCCTTGCCCTTGCCTTTACCTACCTTTGAAGGTAGCTTGGTAACCTTTTCCTTGGAAGCAACTGCCTCCTCATTTATCAAAACTCTGTGTTTCTGCTTTCGGGGTGGCATGTCCCTACCAACAACCTTGGGTCTAGCCATTCTTGCAAGAATAGGTGGGAAAGGTTATATAACGTTTAAGAAAAATTTTAGAAAAGTAAACTACAGGAAGACTCGCTGAACCAGTTGGCGAGTCACCGAACCACTTTGGCGAGCCAGGTCGGGCTTGCCAAAAGTTAAAGTGCAAAAATTGCCAAAATTCTATGTTGTTCGGTGATGTCCAAGGCCCTTCGGCGGATCACTGACACCTTTCAGAAAACTAGAAGTAGCTCGCCGAAAGTTACAGATTAATTTTAGGGAAAAGAGGAGCAGAAGGGCGATCAGAAGATACTTTCGGCGAGCACAGACATATTGCCGAAAGTTACAGCACTCAAACCCACAAAATAAAGAAATAAAGAGCGATCTAGGGGGACTTAGGCGAACCACTGAACCATTCGGCAAGCTCGACCCATCTCGCTAGGCCCTTCGTGCCAGTTTTTCACCCCTCTCTTCAAAATCAAACCAGCAGCCCACAATAACAAAATTAAACACCAAAAACACGAAATTAACACTAGACCCATGCCCTCGGGGTACTCAGGCTTCCCCCGATTTGGCCAAAATTGACCAATTGACGTCTTTTGCCCTTAAGAATTACGTCAACCGCTCTATCAGGAAAATTTAGACAATTAGCACAATACAGGGTTACTCAGACTTCACCCCACTAGACCCAACACACTTTCAATGCAACCCAACAATTTAATCAGCTATTGGCATGGGAATCAACCATTTACGATCATTTAAGCACTCATTCATTTAAATATGGGCAATCCAACAATTATACGATGATCAAACTACACTACCCAACAATATTCAACAATAATTTATCACAAGCATTTGATTTCAACCAACTATTAAGTTCGGGGTTCGAAAAACCAACCTTTTATGCCAAAGTTTTTGTAAAGCTAGGCGGCAAAGTAATTCCAAAGTCAATCCTGAACAATGATCCCATGAGAAATGAGAAAAAAAATACTAAAGTACGAACAATATAATATCTGGGTAAGAGTACGGGAGTTGAAAAAGTGAGAGAGTGAAGGATTTTTGAATTTAAAACCGTTTGGCCCTTTTAAAACCCTTTAGTTCGTGCGCCAATCGGCGAGGTAAGTCGAACTCGCCGACCCACTTGGCGATGCGCCGAGTGGTACTTCAGCTCGCTGAGTTTTATAGAACCTCTGGCAAACCAGGTGGGTGTAACGGCGGTTCAAGTCGAGCTCGCCGACCAGACTTTTGGCTCGCCTAGTTGCCATTTTCCAAAACTTCAATTTTTCAACCTGCACATTCAACACCCATTATTCAAACAATATAAATAAAAGCAATAAACTTTGGGTTGCCTCCCAAAAAGTGCCTCATTTAATGTCGTGGCACGACGTGCATATGCTTTCAAGGATCATTCTTCGGGTTGGCCAAGGCCCCATTTTGGCCTTGGGTTTAAATGAGACAAAATTTGACCCATTTGCGTTTCCAATTGCTTGATTGACACTGAATGTGAGGTGATCGTCTGATTAAATGAAAAGATTTCCTCTTTCATTTCTTTTAAAACTTTGTCTGACCCTTTTACTTTATTGAGAATGCGTGAAAGCATGTCTTCCGTACGGACATCTGAGTCAGCCCTTTGGTCCTTAGGCTTTTGACGCTCATGAGGTGGGATGTATCTGTCCTTATCACCCTCTCTTTCCTTCCAAGTGGTGCTACGATCACTCCATTCTCTGTCACAATCTCTCCATCCATCATCTCTATTCCAACCCGAATTTCCACCGTCCTTGGATAGTTTGAACGAAACCTCCTCCTTGATTTGTAAGGAAATTCATTTCCTCATTGTACAACGCCTCAAAATGTGCCTCATCAGCATTTGATCCCCCAATACCCACAACATTCACACTCTTCAACCCACTACCCATCACATTTTCAATAATAAGTCCAGTTGGGTCATCATTTTTGCCATGTTTTGGTCTCTCTCTTGGTTCTTCTCGATCTGTTCTTTTGTCATTCTAAAGGTGAGATGAGACACTTGGTCCTCACGACTATACCGTGCTCTATTGATCTTGGTCATGCCATCAAAGAGTTGAAATGCGACCTCATAAGGCTGTTGCATTATACCTCTAGGAACGAATTGATCAGCATTTCCTTTGTTCACCGAGTCGGGACTCTTATAAAAGTAGTGCAACAAGACGTTGTTGGGGAGCCCGTGAGTTGGGCATTGAAGTAACAACTTTTGAAACCTCAGCCACGTCTCGTGGATTGGTTCACCTTCCAAGCGTTTGAAACCTTGAATACTATCCCTTAACGTCATCATCTTTGATGGGGGAAAGTACCTCACATAGAAAGCTACGGTAAGCTCATCCCAAGTAGTAATGGAATCCGTTGGGAGATCAGCTAGCCACTTGGTGGCCTCTCCCATCAAAGAAAATGGAAATAATCGAAGACGAACTGATTCTTGAGATATATTCTTTAATGAGAACAGTCCACAAACGTCGACGAAATTCTGAAAATGCTCATGGGGATCCTCATAAGCCAACCCTCCAAACAATCCTTTCATTTGTAAGAGCTGAAGCATTGTGCTAGTGACATGAAAAACAGTGTTCCCTTCAGCCGGTGGTAGACGTATGGCCCCAACACCACCTAATTGGATAGGGTCACTAAAGTCATTCAAGTTCCTAATAACAACTTGGTGGCCAATCTGGCTACCATTGCTGCCGTTCACGCTCATTTCTTTGTCTGTTAAAACACAAAAACAACCAACAAAGTGAGTCGATTCAACTATAACACAAAAAGATCACAATTCAACTTCAATAATAGAATTTTAAACAACACCACTCCCCGGCAGCGGCACCATTTTGATTAAAGCTCAATACACCTTATCCGATTCTAGGTGTAGACGATCGTTAACTAGTATAAAACCTAACGAAGAGTTGGGGTTTAACCCACAGGGAGCGGTACGTGTTCAAATTTAGTTATGAAGTTACAAATATCAGTGGGTAGGCTAGACTATAGGTGTAACAGTTTTCTCTCGAATAACTACCCCAATTCAGTGATTTCTTTCGAACATCAACAAGCTTATCAATAAGAACACCCCAAAACCTTAATTCATCTACTCTCTTGAGCTAGATAGGTAGAATCGATTTTAGGATTTACTTTTTTGAGATAAACCCACATCAACCCAATAACTACAATTATCAATCGAAAACTTTGATTCTAAATCCTCTTTCTCAGGCAAGCTCAGAATTCTAAGTTAGAATTGCATTTGTAACTACAATTCATAGATTAAAACACAACAATAAATTAAACCCACTTCAATTAAGAATATAAATTAGTAAATAACAATACCCATAAGCCAATTCAGCCCATAGTCACATGATCACACCCTAAGAATTGGGGTTTTAGCTAAACATCATAAAAACATTTAAAAAAAAACCATTACCAACTAGATTAGCCATCAGTTGGGTGAAAATCTCCAAGTCTTTACAATGCTCCAAGATGATTCAGTTCAAAAACCCAATTACAAATCCTCAAAATTAAGTTTAGAAATCCTCAAAGTTTACAATAGAAACTGAAAAACTCAAAGAAAACTCTAACTCTCAAACTTGGGGATCAGAACTGCTCCCTCTGCATTTAAAATTTCAATTTATAGTTGTCCAATTTTTTGCCTGAAATGTCGTTGGGCGAAGTAAGTCGTTCCTCGCCAACCAGGTCGGCGATCCGCCACTTTCTCCCTTCCACCGCCAATTTGCCTTGTCTATCAATCCTCCAGGTCCTGTAACTTTGGGCGATCAAGGTTGCCATCGCAGAGTCGTTCGGCGATTCGCCGACTGCCCATTCCTGTTGCCAAATTGGTTCTTCCCTAGGGCTGGTACGCTGGAACTTTGGGCGAGCTAAAGAGCCACTCGGCAGTTCGCCAAATGGTCTTGGTGATCACCAGGATCGCTTTTCTTCACTTCTTCAGCTTGTTAGTTCATTTTTACCCGATATTGTCCTTGCCTTGATCCTTACCCTTCATAGCTACAAATCAACACTTTAACATTAGTTTAGAGCATAAAATAGGCATTTGAGGACACTTATACTATCAAAACAAATCCCTAAATGAGTTGAAATCTCGGACTCATCAACGGGCCACGACCTACGGCCCGTAGGTGGACCTATGGTCCATCGGTTGTGACCGTGTACCAACACTGTGCCAGACAATAATTTCCAACTTTTATACTACACATTAACATCAACAATCATTCAATCAAACTAAGTCTAAACATGTATTTCAACATATTATCCAATAGTTCATCATCTGTAGGGTTTTGATTTATGTAAAAGTCGAAGTTCTACAAAAAAAAAAACACGAAACCCTATGTCAAAACTCTCAATTAGACCAATCAAACCTATTTATTCAAGTTAAAATTAACTACACACTCACACACCATTGTTTCAAGGGTAGTATCTAACTAGATTCAAACAATTATGCAAGCATTTGAATTACCCAAGGTCAAGTTCAACGTTGTTACTTCAAGTTTAAACAATGAAAGATTCAATGTTTGGGAGAAAACAATTACCTTACAAGTAAACAACGTTGGTGAGTGTGTGGTCAAGTACAGTTTGTACTTGACCACACACTTCCTTTTTACATTTTCTGGACACTATTTAGACACGGACCCTATTATATCTATATCTAGCCAACACTAAACAGAAAAATGAATAAACACCTATCTAACAAGCTACAATTTTAAGGAAAACTCCTATATCAAAAAGAAACTCATATAGTTGGCTATATTGTACATCTTGGGTTTCCTCCCAAGTAGCGCTTGATTTAACGTCGCGCCACGACGCAGACACCTTAGTTACTCAAACTTCACTACGATCCCAAGCCTCTATCACTTCATTGATACTCTCAGATTTCCCCAAGTAGATTTTTATCCTCTGTCCGTTCACCTTGAACCTTGTTCCTTCCTTGTTTTTGAGCTCAACCGCTCCATGTAGGAATACTTGAGTGATCTTGAATGGTCCGATCCACTTGGACTTGAGCTTGCCAGGAAACAAGTGCAAGCTTGAGTTAAATAAGAGCACCAAATCACTGGTAACAAATTCACGCTTTTCGATCTTCTGATCTTGGTATTTCTTCATCTTCTCTTTATACAAGGCTGAACTTTCATTTTCTTTAAGGCAAAACTCATCAAGCTCATTCATGTCATTCAGTCTTTGACTCGATGCGGCGCCCCAATCCAAATTTAACTTCTTTAGCACCCACATTGCTTTATGCTCTAGCTCTACAGGCAAATGGCAAGATTTCCCATATACAAGTTGGTAGGGTGACATACCTATGGGAGTTTTGAATGCAGTGCAATATGAGCATCATCAGGCCTTCTCGACCAGTCAGTTTTGTTAGCATTTATGGTTTTTGCAAAAAATTTCTTTATCTCATGATTTGACACTTCAACTTGCCCACTTGACTGCGGATGATGTCGGGTTGCTACGTTGTGGTGAACACCATACTTCTCAAGCAACGCCTTAAACAATTTATTACAAAAGTGAGAACCTCTATCGCTTATGATTTCCCTTGGTGTACCAAATCTAGAGAAGATATTCTTTTTCAGGAATGTAGTGACACCATTTCCCTCATTGTTTGAAAGCGCGACTGCCTCTACCCATTTCGATACATAGTCAACCGCAACAAGAATGTACTTCATCTCATTCGAACTCACAAAAGGACCCATGAAATCAAGACCCCAAACATCAAAAAGCTCAATCACTAGTATTGGGTTGATAGGTAGTTCTTGCCTTTTTGAAATTCCTCTTTCACGTTGGCAACGGTCAAAAAACTTGGCGAAATCATGAGCATCTTGGTGGATGGTAGGCCAGTAATACCCACATTGCAAAATTTATAGGCAGTTTGGATACCATTATAATGCCACCAACAGGCGATGAATGACACGCTTCTAGTATACTCATCATCTCAACCTCGGACACAGCGACGAATAATCCCATCAGTACAAACACAAAACAATTATCCCAAGAACTGCTTACCGATTCTCCAGGTAGTGTTGTGAAGTTATTCAGTTTATCCTTATGATTTAATTTCTTGGACACCGGAAAATACCTTGCTATGAACACCTTATATAAATGATCCCATGTATAGATCAAATTATATGGCAGCTCAGAAAACCACACAGCAGCATCACCGGTCAGTGATAGTGGAAATACTCTCAAGCCTATGACATCTATATCCAACCCTGGTTGTCCTACACAACTCTTACAGACACTGGACAATTTAGTCATGTGAGCGTATGGATATTCCGAAGCAAACCCAGCAAACAACTCTCTCGCTGTAAGCATCTGTATAAGGTTGTTGGTCACCACAAATGTATGTTTTGGAGGTAGAGAAGGGAGAACAATAGGTCCATCTGATCCAACCGCATCATAGTCAACCCTGTAGTGATCATGAAACCTCGGTGCTGGTGAATTCTGCACCTTTTCTGCATCTCCTATTATATGACCACCTTGAATCAGAGCGGGCACATTAACAACTCTAGGAGGTTGAAACTCAGCTCCATCTCCTTGACCCTCTCCGATTGGATTATTGTGTACCCCTTGATTTTCCAATTTCTTCAAAAAAAATCTCAATTTAGGATCGTAGGGGGTCAAGTGTTTGCCTCAACTCCGTGTACTTGGCATACACTAGAGTTGAAACCTGTAGAAAACAAAAACGTAAAATCAGGAAATACTTGACGAAAGTTCAGCAATGTAGTTAGTTTAATCTAAACGTTGTATTCCATGGAAACGGTGCCAAAAATTTGATACTCCCAAATTACACCTCCCTAAAGAAGTATAAGGGGTCGTTGCCAAACAAAGAACCCAACTAGTAGGTTGGGGTCGATCCCATGAGGAATATGGTTCAGACTTAAACTTAACTCACAATTATCTCCGTTTAGTCAAACTATTTCCGAGAAAAGTAAACAGGGGGAATGTGGTAAATAAGTCATAGATTGTTGATTTGAATGATTAAGTAATAAGTAAACAAGATTCACAATTTGAGTTGTCAATATAAGATGGAAACTAGGGTATATGTGTTCCCCACAAGCTCTTAACGCAATAATCCTAATAATAGTAATATTATCCTAGTGTTTGACATGCAAGGCCAATAAGTTATGTATTCCTACGTGATTGGTAATCTTAGCAGGAACTTTAACGACTTGGTAAATCTACGAGTGTGTGCTTTACTAACCCTTACCTTCACCCCAGATTAGTCATCGTGTCAATTTAGTTGAGTTTTCACCCTCACTTTGATTTATTAAAGTCGAACTAGTAGATAGCAGCAAATTCTTAACTAAATCTATGTTGTTTAATCCTTTTCTCATTCATTCCCCCCTTGGTAAGGCAAGTAGGAACGAGGCGAGTTCTAACGTTGGACACCGTTAAAAAGCATTCTAAACGAAAGGATTAACAATACCTGCATAAACACTATTCAAGAATTACTTTAATTATTATTCATACTTTGTTAATTGCTCATGGTTTACACAACCCTAGTTGTGGATTTAGCTACTCATGCTTGACAGTTCACAATTCATAATTAGGTTAAAAGAAATCATGAACTTACAATTAGAATTGATGAAAACTGAAATCTTAAATTGAAATTCAAAGTTAAATTGCATAAACCAACTTCCAGAAATTAAATTGCTCAATGTTTGCAAAATAATTCCAAAAGACCAAAAGCAAAAGTCTACAATAATGTCTAACCCCCAAAAATGGATATTACAACTAATATTTATAGAAAACAAATCCTAAACCAACTAGGAAACAAAATAAGGAAATAATAGCTCAGACGCAGTTTCAATCAACGACACGACCTGCAGACTGTGGGTCAACCTACGGTCCGTGGTCTCCCTCCGTGCATCAACACTTGGGCAATATTTCAGGGCCTTTAGACAATAGTTCCACCTACAGTCCGTGGATTGTACTACGGTCCGTCCTGTCACTCCGTGGTTTGAGTAGTGAAAATCAACTTTCTGACCACGACCTATGATCGTCCACCTACAGCCCGTCAAAGGACCTACGGTATGTGGCTGGCTCCATAAGTGGCTACTTCTGCACTTTTCAGCTCTTCTCTCAATCAAACCGCCTCCAAGCCTATTTCTTGCAAGAATTACACAAAAACATTAATTCTAATAACAAACTAGCCCAAGACACACAAACTCTAAGTGAAATGCATAAAAAATGCCATAAACTTATGGTATATCAAAATCCTTTAGATTTCGGGGCTGAATTTGAAGGAGAGCTCTGCATATTCTTGAGAGAAAAAGGTCGCCTCTTTCTCTTCTTTTCTTTCTAAGTCTGATGATTTTTAGGAGAATGAATGTTTTAGGTAGTTTCTGACTAATTAACTAGGCTTAGACAAAGTAAAACGACGTAGTTTAAGTACTTAACACATAGGAGAAAAGACCAACACGACCCTCACTTAAAACATACGAGGTTATTATCAAGAAGGGCTTCACCAGTCGTTTAAGGCATCATGGCCCTTCTAGTGGGTTGTGATGTTGCCCTACCCGACATGGCTTTATTAAAACGAGTACAACTTTTTACTCTGGGCTCGAAATTAGGCAAACTTGGTGGCGTTGGAAAGATGACTCAAAGACCTTTTAATTTTTAGATCATGGGCCATATAATTCATTTTGTGCTAAAAGATATGATCATTTGAATTTGACCCAAAACTCAAAACATGATAAGTCCCTTTCACAGACGAATTCACGAGCCATGTGAAGCTTCATGGACTATCTAGGTATCCGTGGTCCTTCATAGTGACCTTAGGGTGCAACCTCACTGTCTAGGTGACTTGTACGGACCGTCCAAGTCACCACGGGCCGTCTAAGGAACCGTCTAGGTAACTCCTGCCTAAGGGTAATCCTGAATGGTCTCATGATGCCCTTAACAGGCCGTGGACCCCTAAACGGCCCGTCTAGGGTTCCGTGAAGAGCCCATTGTCCATTTTTGGTTTGTACACTTTCCCGTTTGTGCTTTCTTGCCCTTTCTCGATGTCCTAGGTGTTACATATAACCTTTAATGTTTCTATATTATATGTGATCATAATTTTTTGGGATATCTGGAGAAGTTGTTTTATTATTTCTTAGAGCATTTTCCACCACAAAAGATTTAACCTTTCCACACCTATCTTTATACCATGAATGAAAATCAATAAAATTACCTTCATTCATTGATGATTCACTTTCATCATGATCGTAGAGTAACAACTATTGATTCAAGACAAGTCTTACCACATCAATTGAAGCATTTAAGTGTGTCTAATATTCATGCTTAATTTGATCAGATTGTTTGTCAAATGCAACACAAATGGATTGTTGTTGTATTTGATCATCACAATATCTTTTTTCTTGATTATGAATGCTATTCTACCCACCAATATGTTGATTAAGATTATCTTTTATATGTTAATTCCTAAATGCTATTCTTCAAAATACAATAACAAGGCAAGCAATATACCGCATCTACATTCTCATTATACTCCTACTAATCATATTCTTCAAACCATTCAGAATTGAAACAACGCATTGTTTCAAAAATATAGATTGAGGAAATTCATGAACCTTAGGTGGATAAGGACCAATTTGAAGATATACCTTTCTTATTTCAGCACGAAGGTTTAGATCGTGATTAAAATTAGAGTTCTTTTGGCTTAGAACAAGTTCTAGAGCATTTAAATCAAGTTTTTGTTTCTTATAAGAACGTGATAGTATCTCTTATTGGTCTCCTGTTTCTTTTATATTAGGTTGACTTAGAGATGTCGAACTTATTTTTGATACACTACAAAAATAATTCATCATGATACACTACTAAAATAATTCATCAAGTCCATGGAACTTCAAGCTAAAATATTTACAAAACTATATTTGTTTTGTCGTAAAATAAGAGAAAAGGAAGGAAAGTGGAGAGAATTATTGAGATTTTTATACTCAACAATATGGTCATATAATATGGGTAAAGGAATAATATAGGAAAACCCTAATCCACAAGGAAAAGGGTATTAAAATTGAAGTAAAGAAATCAATCTCTTTAAATTTGACCAAAAAAGGTCCTTTATTAGACCTAATCATAAAAGGAATGAAAACAAATATGTTATTTTTAATTTTAAAAAAAAAAATTTAAAACGAAATAGAGTTTAGTTTAAAGCAAAAATAGGCAAATCACAGAAATGAGGACATGGGGAGTCAAACGATTGACCCTGAGCTGCTGCTCTCTCCATGTCAACAGTCTTCTTTTTTTTTTTATAGTTTTAAGGCAATGCTACAAAATTAAAAACAAAATGTGGACTCGAGGATTCAAACCTAAGAGTTGTGTATGCTTTGTGCACACCCTTGCCACTAATATTATTTCTAAGGGTATTCAAAATGTTATTGTAAGATTTGACCTATATATAATGTGAAAATGATTCAAGTGTGTTTTTTTCCATTTAGTGAAAGGAAATGGGAGATTTAGTCTATAGCCTTTAACAAACTTATTTTTTAACTTTATATCAGATCTTTATTCTTACACATAAAGAGGCCTGAAAAGGTCATCTTTTTCTGTTCAATTTGTAAGTGGAAATAGAAATAAATCATGAAATGCTACAACGACAATACCTGCCAAACAATAGATGAAACATGTTAATGAAAGACTTCCCAGACATCATTACCAATGACATCGAGTTACATCAATCAAGCCTAATGCTAATGTAAGGAAGATACAAGGGAAGAAATAGAACCAATTACCAATGCGATAAACTTCACAACCTATCTTCAATTGGTGAATCCCATATTGGACATCTTCAACAAGGTTTACTTGAAAGATTAAAATTTAATTGCCAGAATATGGCAACTTAAACGATTATCTTTACAAGACTAAACACAAGGTTTATCATTTGTATTATCTTGGAAAAGAATACTACCATTCTGTTACTGTACAGAGCTCACTACCATACACAAACTTGCTGAATTGAATGAAAAAAACTACTTCTCCAGATAAAAAATGGAGAATGGACGTTCCCAAAATGCTCATTGTAAAACAACCAACTTCAGACATGCTGGGGACTACTTGCAGCACCGTCATCCTGCAAATGAAACTTAATAAATGAACTCGGAAATAATCTATGCTCAGATTTTAAATATTACGTAATTAGAATATTCTACGTAGCACCCAAGTAGACAATTTGGCAGCAATACCTCCACTGCCAATCTGAATTGAAACAGATCAATAACGCAGCTACCTATTCTACTATTTTAACAGCGAAATGAAGTTCATCAGAAGCAGAAATAGTGTTACATCAAAAGCATGCATCAAGTAGCACCATAGTTAAAGGAGCAATGTCAGGGTCAAGGTGACTCCGGGGCTAAGATAGAAATAGGGAGAGAACTCAAAAGAAAGGAAAGGGGCGGCAAGTAGATATGAGAATTCTATTAGTTTGTTTCTATGATGGATTTCTTCGGAGTAATAGTAATTGATAGGACCTTGTTGGTAAGTGCTACAAGATCACGTTATGCCTTCGAAATGAAAGATGATTCCAAGTCCGCTTTTTTCTACAAACAAGAAAGCTAAAACTTATGCATCATATATATATATATATATTACTAAAAGTGGAAATTACAAAGTGCTTGGATTTCCATTTTACCCCTACATTAAGTTAAAATCTAATTAACTATCTAAATACAACTACTACATACCCAATGAATATATATATATATATATAAATTACTAAAAGTTGGAAATTACGAAGAGCACGGTTGGATTACCATTTTACCCCTACACTCATTTAAAATCTAATTAATTATCTAAATACAACAACATCAACAACAACTACATACCTAGTGAAATCCCATAAGTGAGGTCTAGGGAGAGTAGAATGTATGCAAACCTTACCACTACCTCGTGAAAGCAAAGAGGTTGTTTAATTTATTATCGAATTAATTAAAAGTCCTATTTTATTGATGTAAATGATGAATTAATTAGAAACCCCGCTATTGGTACTTTAATTATTTAATTATGGCATTATAAATTCTCTTATTTACTACTAATTATTGCTATTCACATCCTCTTATGCTCTTTAGTTATATCATTATAAATTATTTAGTTATTATTAATTATTTCCATCTTTCATCTTCCCTTAGGCTTATATTAACCTTTTCCAAATAAATTTTCACATTCTTATATCAATGTATATGGGGCATAAAATACTACACAAAATTAATTGCTTTAAATTAATACATCATGTGTAACACTAACTTCCACAATTGCTATCATTTATCTTTTCATTTTCTTAACTTGGTTTTTCAAATTCTACGACTTTTCAAACAGTAACCTCTTTGTTGAATTAAATATAGGTTAATTTAAATTAATAAATATATACATGTTAAAAGGAATTCCAAAGAACATCAAGAAACACTATATCAAGGCAACAAACGGTTTCCACTTCCCTCAAGGTTGTTTTTTTTTTAAATCTGGCGGCCTTCCTATCCATTTTCCTTTTTTTTTCCTCTCCTTTCTTTTCCCTTAAAGAAAAATTTGTGGGAACTAAAAGGAAATAGAAGACGGAGAAGTATGTAGATGTCAGAATTGAATTATCACCAAATTCAACTTACCTTCAACTTTCACGGGATAATATATGAAGACTACTATCTCCATTAGTAACGCTAGCACAGGATTCATGAGCTATGAAAAGGAGGAGGTTGGTTTCTTATGAAAGTTGATTTTTGAAATTTTCATTAATTGATTCATTCTTATAGTTTTTTGTAATCACAATTTTTATAGATGAAAAGACAATACATAAGATAATGATGAGGAAGATGGTAGGTTAGTTCTTAGTTTCTCTATATTTTAAATGGGAAGATTGGCATAAAGTTCATTTATTGTTCAATTCATGCATTTAATGTATAACTAGTTCCGCAGCCGCTATCCTTTGGGTGTGCACAGGGTAAAACCCCCGCTCCTATGCAATAGCTCGCAAACCACATAGGAGAGGTAACCCGTACTAGGCAAGTCCGATGCGACGAGCTCGACCCAGAAGGCAAACCCCTTGCTTTCGCTGGCAAGGGGTTTCGAACTTGAGACCTCCAACATGGAAGTCTCAAGCCCAAACCACTGGGCCACCCCGAAGGGTTAATATAGAAATGTGTCATTTTTTTTTAACTGACTAAAAAAGAGAAGTAAGTCATAAATTGGGGCAGAGATAGTACTCAAATTTCTTCACATTATAGTTGAGTATTAGAATAATTAAACAACACATGAAGTTCGGGGGAAATTGTGGGATGGCATAAGAATTGATTCATCCTCCTTTCTCTAGTGGGTATCTATGTTCTTATTGAGTTTATATTTAGAATACTATACAATCTTTTGCCTCAACAAGTTCTTGACATGTGTTGCATGTGAATGCCAAATCATGTAATATACTATTTGATCTAATAATATCAATATTATTGAAACAAAGCTTTGAATAAATAAATATATATGACAGAATGAAGCACAAGTTTCTATGATTGATCAATGTGGATCCTCATATGGTAACTTGTTGTCGAGGTCAAAATGATTAGGTATCATCCGAAATTATGAAGTCATACATGTAAGGTAACGTTGTTGCTCGGACTCTTCAAAAATATTGACTGGTGCATGTCGGATAATCTAGAAAAATAGTGCATGTTTGAAAGATCCGACACAGGTGCAACAAAATTTTTGAAAAGTCCGAGCAACATGGATGAAACGTACCTAATACTTCCTTATAAATGTTATTCTTGGTGTATGTTAATTCTCTTATCCGTTACAACTGCACTGTGATAGTCACGATGGTCGCGGTGGGATCATGGTTTTTACAACTATCATGAATATTGTCAATTGAATAAGTCATTTTTCGAATCATTACTATGCATTTTTGATAGTCCCACTACTCCCTGACAGTGAATGAGGTTGATATACATACTGTTTGAACCTTATAATGACTTGGTCATTTATGTTTAGTATTTGATACGTCTCGAGATACAAATTGCATAAAGAATACATAAAAGTATTCAATGTATTTTAGCATGTCTTATTCCTTACAATTTTGGTGACACTTACCATGAAACAGTATTTGGTGGCAAGAATTTAGCATTAATGATCACTTGACCAATACACTGTACTTCTTCATTAAACTTATTCATTCATCAAAAACATTTTATATAATGAAAGCTGTAAACCTAGTTAATCCAATAGGAAAGGGAACACTCAATTGACAAATAAGCAGATGATTTGAATACTTATGCTAATCTGAAATTCACATCGGATATTAACCTTCAGATTTCTATCTCTGTTGTCAACAACAAGAGAAGTAATTGTGATTTTGTGGTAAGTTCACTGATAGACCAATCTGTTGTTCAATCAATTCTTCGACCTTCCTTTCATGCTATATGACATTTAAAAAAAAAATTTCCAACTTCCTTATCCTTTCTTTGCTTATCTTCCAGCTATATGTAAGTGATCACCTATAATGAGAAGGAAATTGAGTAGTATACTTTAGTAGTACTTCAAGATTAATCAAGGTTTTATAATCTCTTTGTAATCCCACTTTCTCTAAATAGACAAGAACTCCATTGCCTACAACTTGTTGAGGCAAAAGAATGTATAGTATTCTAAATATAAACTCAATAAGAACATAGATACCCACTAGAGAAAGGAGGATGAATAAATTCTTGTGCCATCCCACAATTTCCCCCGAACTTCATGTGTGGTTTAATTATTCTAATACTCAACTATAATGGGAAGAAATTTGAGTACTATCTCTGCCCCAATTTATGACTTACTTCCCTTTTTTAGTCAGTCCCAAAAAAAATGACACGTTTCTATATTAAGTAACAATTTAAATTTAAAATACCTATTTCACCCTATCTATAGCTACACAACCATCTATCACTTATTTTAGACCACAAGTTTCAAAAGTCATTCTTTCTTTCTTAACTCCGTGTCCAGTCAAACTTACTCATATAAAATGGGACGGAAGGACGGAAGGAGTATTATACTTCAGCAGTACTTCAACATCCAAGGTTGTATAATCTCTCTCTCAATTCTAAGAAAACTATTTCTACTTGTTGAGGAAAAAGAATGTACAGTATTCTAAATATAAACTCAATGAAAAAGATATAAAACCCCCTATTGAAAAAGGAGGATGACAAAGTCACCCATCGCACTGTTCTACCTAATTTTATGAGTGGTTTAATTATATATCAGTCCTCTATCCTTGCCATGTAACTCTCCATGCACAAAATCCTAAGGCTTATTAACTCCAAGCTTCTTCATGAGCAAAGATTTAAGTTCATCATCGGCAATTGGTTTCCTTCAACTTTTTTTGGTTTTTCATGGAATTTTGAACTTGCTAAGAATTGAAATTTCTCACTATTTTGATGCTCAGAATATGCAGGTATAAGAATATTAACATACTAAAGGGGATCAACACTGCCTTTCTCTCATCTCGAGTAACCCAAAAAGGGAAAGGCTTGTTGTTCCTCACAAGAAATCAGGCTTAGTAGTATATGCATGGAACAAGTACATAGGACAAAATCTAAGATATTCTATTCTATCTTCTTCTTTCTCTTCTTGGTCTGGACTATATTAGCGAAGCTATAAGAAGCGACATGTTTTTTTCTTTAAAGTAGGATTTAGTTAAAGGATACTTAAAGTTGTCAACGTTATAAATTTGAAGGACAAGTTAAACGATTGAAAAGACACAACAAATAATTTTTTTCTTCCATACATATTTTTAATAAATAGGGTATTTATTTATTTGAAAGGGCATTTAAGTAATTTAACTTTTCACTTTTGAGTTCAAGCTTTTAATCGAATATAGAAATCTATACAACTTTCTTAAAATTACGATTATGATTCATTAATTATTGCAAAGATATCATTTATGTTTTATTTTATTTTTTTTGTTTTCATTCAACCAATTAAATTTTTTTTCATGAATTTGAAAGCATTTACCATAGAACATGAATTGGTTAAAATCTTGGCATTTTCCAACATTTTCTTCTTTAAATTCTCTTAGAAGAATTTTAAATGTTAGTGTCATGTGAACATATTCTTGGCTGCTACATTTATCAGGTAGGTACTCTCTTACTGCTTTTTTCATTGATGATAGAGAAAAATAACATGTGATTATATAGATTTCGCAAATTCAATATATTTTTTATGTTTCAGTTTTAGTTTTCCTGTAGAAAAACATAAAAACATTTTTCAATCAACTATGAAAAAACTATGTATATATACAAAGTAAAATCACGTAGGTACTTTCTCTTACTGTTTTTTTCATTTATGATGGAGAAAAATAACATGTGATTATATAGATTTCGCAAATTCAATATATTTTTATGTTTAATTTTAGTTTTCCTGTAGAAAAACATAAAAACTTTTTTCAATTAACTATGAAAAAACATATAACTATCTTTGCTCTATACGTTTTTCAATTAACTATGAAAAAACATATAACTATCTTTGCTCAATGTACGCAGCTAATCGAGAAGTCAAAATGAGAACCTAAAACAAGAACATACTAACATGTTTTCCATATATATATAAAACATGTTTGTTCCTTAAAACATAGAAATTAATGTATGTACAAATAGTTCTAAAAATTGAAATGTAGTTTTTTTCACATGTACAAATAACATATAAAAAATTTTGTTCAAATTCTTGAACTTTTAAGTGTTATACTATTTAGCATGAGATACACATGCAACGCATGAGTTCGATTACTAGTACAAACAAAAGAGGAAATGTCTATATAATATAATATTTCCTCCATTTTACATAGAATGACCTAGTTTGACTTGGCACGGAGTTTAAGAAAATAAAGAAAAAATTTTAATCCTGTGGTCCTAAATTAAAGTTATGTCAAATGTACAAAATTGCCCTTTAATCTTGTGTCCTTAAACATGTCACGTGGAAAGCTGAAATTAAAATGTTACCAAAAATAGAAAGAGGTCATTCTTTTTTAAACTGACTAAAAAGGAAAGGAGGTCATTCTTTTTTAAACGAAGGGAGTAGTAATTATTTAAAAGAGCATTAATCATTTTTATCCACCACCTAAAATTAACCACTCAATCTCAACTACTTTCAATCCAAAGCAAGTTGGGAACTTGGGATAGGTTACATAAATTCTCAAGGACCGTGTTATATAATTCCAACTAATTAATATCACCTATAGATTATTTTAGGTGATATCAATTAGTTAGGACAAAGTTGAAGGGACATTTTTAGAAAAAAGGATACACTAAGATGTCTGAATATATATATATATACATTCAGATGTTGTATTTTAGATAAATGATATAGACGATTTGTTTTCTCAAATTTGAATGTTCATAACTTATTTATCAAAAAATTGAAATTTAAACAAGATAATTAAAATACTACTATCGACAAATTATTAGGTTGTACGGTGGTCCAAAAATTATTAGGTTGTAAGGTGGTGGCAGTGGTTGTTGTATGGTAGGAAGGGCAGCGGTGATTGTTAGCAGTAGTGGTGGTTGTAAGTTGTAACGGTGGAGGTGGAGGTGGAGGTGGCTGGTGGTAGTGACCGAGGAATGTGGATGGTGGTGGTAGAGGCAATGATGGTGGTTGTGACAGTGAAGGTGGTTGGTGATGATGATTACATCGGGACTGGTAATGGCTACGACAATGGTAATGGTGGTTGTCAATGTTAGTGGTAGTGGTGGTGGTTAGCTGTGGAAGTGGTGATAGTTGGGATAGTAGAGATTGTTATGATGATGGTAGTGGGGTGGTTGATAATGGTGGTTGGCAGTAGGGGTGGTAGGGTGAACAGTTGATAGTAGTAGTGGACAAAATGGTAGTGAAAAATCATCTTCATAAAAATCTTTGAATAGTTTATTAATAGTACTAAGACTTTGTTAAAGACATGAATGCTTCACACCTAATCAAACCCTAAGTGGTCAAATTATAAAACAACCAAAAAGAAACTCAATTCACTTGCTCATATGAGTTTTCAACCATTCAGATTTACATCTATTAAGTGTTAGGTTAATATGTTTAACCAAAGGCAAATTCAGAATTTGAAGTTTGTAGGTTCCTAGAACGACCTCACATAAATATACAATAATAACTAGATGCACAGTCATATTTACAAATAGAGTTTTGTGTCAAAAATATCCTTAAACTATACTCCAAACTTAAAGTACATCTTTAAAATAACTTTTTTGGCAAAAAAATATCCTCCAAATATTCGAAAGTTAACAACTCTCATCTTTGAGTTAGATATTGTCAAAAAACTAAGAAAATCCTACAAAAACATGTGTAGATTACGTGACTATCAACAAAAGTTCTCTTATATAATTTAATTACCTGCTATAAAAAGCTTTCGAAAAAAGAATATAAAAAATCTCAAATACAATCATTACTTCTTGAAACAAAAATGTTTGGAAGATGCGAGGTTACATGATCTGCACTTGTTCTGATTTGTCAACGGAAAAAAGCTAGAGCTTAATTATCTTTTACCTTTTACAAAGTTAAATTGTAGTTAAATCAATAATTTTTTGGGACAGTCTGATATTGAGGTGATCAAAATTCTGATTATGTCTCACATTCAAGTTTCATTCTCCATTACTAGAAGTGGAAGTCTTCAGCAAACACCACTTCTAGCAGATTCAAATGAGAAGAACCATGTTTCAATTGATAAAAATTTTAATATTAAATCACTAAAAATGAATGGAAAGAACTACTAATCATAAGACAAATATTCACGATAACATTTTTGGCATATCTCAGAATAATAAAGACAATGGGGTGACTTGATTTTTGTGGGTTCTATTAGTTTTTTGACAAATTTTAATAGAAGGATGAAAGTTGTTTACTTTTAAATACTCGGATATTTAAAAATTTCAGGTTTCAAAATGTGCTCTGACATGGGAAATGTGCCAAAACTTATCCACTCAATCTTCTCTCTCCTAAAGTTTGCCGTCAACTTTCTCCGATGACTTCTCTCTTTTCTAGATATGGGAGAGATTCCTTTTATTGCAGGTGACAAATCTTTTGAGTTATTAAACATTAGTGAAGATTGTGATCGATGGTTCACTCTGATTGAACATGGGAGGAGGCTACTGGCAGTATTAGAATCGATGAAGCAAATCAGCGTTGGGTGTGAAGCTCTCCTTGAAGCTTCGCAGGGAAGGGGAAATCGATGCAGAAGGTGGGCGAGAAAGATCCAATGCGACTCATACAGGGTAATCGAAAATTTCAACATCTATGGCTGGGACGTGAGAATAGAAAATTTGTTTGGGGAGAAAAGAACATCAGTGATTATCCCGGAGAATGACTACAACTGGGGGTGGGAAGATATTGCAGGAAAGATCAAAAAATTTCTGGGGAAGGCTGTAAATCCACGATTTCAGCTTGCAGATTCAAAGGCAAAATCATATTTTCAAGCAGCAAAAATTACTAATTGGCCAACCAACTCTGAGAAATCTTCACAGTCCCAGTCAATAGAAAAGGAGAATTTCCTTGTGAAGTGTCTAATTGGGACGTTCAACAACTCTTTTAATATCAGCCCTAATCAGGAGATAATTCAAAAACAACAGATGGCAAATCAGTGCAGGGCGTAGAGTCACTCCCATAAATCACAACAAATTTCTCTTCAAGCTACACCCCAAGCAGGAAGCTATACGAGTCAAAAATGGTGATTGGTTTTGGAACGGAAGGAGGCCTCAATTGGTGGTTAGCAGCTGCTGAATCTGAAGTAACACACAGAGACGCAGGTCAGAGATGGGTGAAGGTGTTTGGGAACCCCTTGCATGCTTGGACAACTGAAAATTTCAGGAAAATAGGAAATCAGTGTGGGGGATATGTAGACATTGATGAAGACACACAGAACAGGAATCAACTTTATTGCGCTCGCATCTGTGTTCACTCCGACATGGAATTTCCAAGGAAGGTGGATTTAGAAGTTAAGGAGTGGAAATTTGAAATCTCCATTATCTCCGATTCCAATGTCGTCGCGGGTAAAGTCAAGCATGAGGGGTCTTTACCCAGCCGTCCACGGAATGCTCCACTTCTAGGACTCCTGTAGCTATACCTATAGCTGCACCTGATTTCCCCAACCCTAGAAAGCAACATGTGAACAACCACGTGGGTCAACAGAAGCCAAACTTTTTTAAAATGGTGGGTCAGGACGAAAATAAGGAGAAGGGACCTTTAATATATGCAGATCGGACCTAAAGAAGAGGGGAGCAGAGGGCCAGCCAAACAACACAAGATTTGGAGAGCTATTGGGCCAGTTAATAATGCTAGAATGCCTCCAATTAAAGACTCCCTGAAGCCTAATCAGTTCTCAGAATTGAATTCTGAATCACACGCAGAGAATGGAGTAGCAGGGGAAACAGACAGAGAAGCTGATGATGAAGCAGAGAACTTTCAGAACATATCCCTCCCCATAAATCCCTCTTTATTACCAGAATCAAACAAAGTAACTGCCTCAGATTCTGATTACTCTATTTCCTCGAATAGGGATTTTCTCTCTCTCCTCTGACATGAAGAAAGCTCTCAATATCAGCAGTTGCTGGACAACCCTGTTGAAATTAAGATGACACAGTGGACAAAGATTGTTATGGCTAAAGCATGCAAGGCCTTTGGGGTGAATGTAAATGGGTTTGAGCACGAGATCCTGGAGATGATCTTACGTATGGAGCAGAAGAGAAAATTACAACTGCAACAACTAAGGGAAAAAAAGAAAGATGCAAAAAATTCCAAGAAAAAGGGGGATGGCGAGGTGAAAATTTTGATTTCCTCAGTCAACTATGACAAAGGGGTCCATAATGAGGGAGACAGAATCATGAAGGGTAGGAAACTCAAAGCACTGTCCGAATGAAACTGAAAATCACAAGTTAGATGTGTGGTGGCTTAATGACAATTAAAAAAAAAAAGACCATTATATCGTTGGTCAAGAAGTGGAAGCCAGATGTTTTATGTCTACAAGAAACAAAAATTGAAGGATGGTCTACGGTTATAGCAACACAGATTTGGGGATCTAGATAGGTCGACTGGATGGAATTAAAAATTAAAATCATATGGAAGGAGCGGGGGGTATCATAATATTCTGGGAAAAGAGACAATGGAATCGTAAAGATTTTTTGAGAGGCACATACTCCATCACTGCAATGTTTGAAGGGTTACAGGGAGATCTCAGATGGTGCTTTACTAGTGTATATGGGCCACATTCAAATTGGGAAAGAACATATTTTTGGGATGAATTAGCTGATATTAGAGGGTTATGGATTGATCACTGGTCTACGGTTATAGCAACACAGATTTGGGGATCTAGATAGGTCGACTGGATGGGATTAAAATCATATGGAAGGAGCGGGGGGTATCATAATATTCTGGGAAAAGAGACAATGGAATCGTATAGATTTTTTGAGAGGCACATACTCCATCACTGCAATGTTTGAAGGGTTACAGGGAGATTTCAGATGGTGCTTTACTAGTGTATATGGGCCACATTCAAATTGGGAAAGAACATATTTTTGGGATGAATTAGCTGATATTAGAGGGTTATGGATTGATCACTGGTCTACGGTTATAGCAACACAGATTTGGGGATCTAGATAGGTCGACTGGATGGGATTAAAATCATATGGAAGGAGCGGGGGGTATCATAATATTCTGGGAAAAGAGACAATGGAATCGTATAGATTTTTTGAGAGGCACATACTCCATCACTGCAATGTTTGAAGGGTTACAGGGAGATTTCAGATGGTGCTTTACTAGTGTATATGGGCCACATTCAAATTGGGAAAGAACATATTTTTGGGATGAATTAGCTGATATTAGAGGGTTATGGATTGAT
>JAJOOF010000438.1:0-49025 GCA_029582545.1 Solanum lignicaule | reverse complement strand
AGTCCCGATTTCCCCCTTGATTATGCTTATCGCTTATGGTCATTTTAATTGCTTCTGCGACCAAGGATGTGTAATGATATGCTATGAGGCTTGTTTGGGGTTCCTTCGGGTTCCCCATTCGCCGGTCACGTCTAGGCCCTAGGCTTGGGTCGTGACAATGCTCTACTCCGAACTTGAAATGAGGCAAACTTGGTAGCATTGGAAAGAGGACTCATAGAAATTCAATTGTACATGTCATGTATTCATGACATATGATTAAGCAAGCATAGCATGCATATTTACTTTGTACAAGGTCGGCTCTCAGCCATGTGTAAATGTATATGTATGTATGTATGTATATGTATATATATATATATGTCTATATGTATAGATGTATACATATATGTATATATATGTATATGTGTGTATGTATATATATGTATATATAAATATATAAATGCAAATGCATGTTGTACCCAACCAAGTGCAAGTAATTATGGTGCCTCACGGTAGCTAACCAACATTATATTCACCAACTTGTGGCCATCTGTGTCTTATACGTATAAATACAGTCAATAGGCCCCATAACTATTATAGCTCGAGAGTAGAATGGATAAGAAGTCATATCATAGATTGGTAAGGCATTTATGTTACCATAATCATGTTTCCAATCTTTGCCCGATGGTACTCGTGTTCTCATAATCTCGTAATGACTTTCGTATCACATGTAAATGTTACATAGAAACGCATATGCTTGTAGATATACCTTTCCTTAGTAATTTGTAAAATAAAGTATTTTTAAAAATATGTCCTTTAGTAGTTTAAACATACGAGTTACATTGAGTTCGACATATTATTTTAATGTTTTTCAAAAGAAATATATTAGCGAGAAAGGATGACTTATTTCAAATTCTTAATGTTCCTCCCTAATATTTTGAAGTTACAACACTTAAATAAGAATAAGAATATATACACATGGACCTATACTTAAAGGAAAAAATAAATTGACATAAAGACGTCGAGTATCCTATATAACCGAACAAGTGGAATATCAACATAATGGAGTCACAAAAATACATCAACTGCAATCCCAATGCCTTTCGAAGAAAGTCTTTCTAGAACTAAAATAGTAAATCAGCCTTTAATAGTTTAGGATTCTAAAAATCATGCTGAAAGGAAGTACAATGCTTAGTCTTAGCATACCCCGATTCTGGGTCTTGCCGTATTAATATGGACTTTACCCATTCCTTACAGTATGTAATCTACACATAATCATGTCACACAACCATTACAAATAAAATATTAAAATGTCGGGGCAAAGTAACAATTTAGAGTTTACTAGGAGAGTGATTAACTCGTTAGACCCAATCTAAATATATGATTCATTACACTTTATTCTTCATATTAAAACCCCATATTAATTACATAACAGACATTTTAGCAACAACTATTAACAAATGGAGTCTTGCGAAATAGTCAACCACAGCCAAATAGAGTATGCCTGCACAATAATAAGAACTGGGCGTATCACCACTCCCCTCCTTTCCAATCTCAAAAATAACCACAATGAAACACCACATGAGTGTTCAAACCATTAAATCTAGAAAAAGATATAATATAGTCCTATAATTGTTCAATATAACCATAATAACTCAAACTCATGACTTCTGATTACCATGATGTAAGTTCGTCCAATAATTACGTTTGGAATATTGTCTTTCTCGTCCTAAGAAATAAGGGGTTAAGAGGGCCAAAACATAACTAAAAATTTATGGAATTCATAATATTTTAACATTTCTCCTCAATAACAAATAGTCTCCTTAAATACAAGACGTTGAACAAAGTAGAAATCATTTGAAAATCACAACGCAATAATAGAACTAATGTTACCCTAATTTATCTTACAATTAAATACCCATCTATACTACTTATTCTCTTCCAAATTAATAACAACAACCACACACATATAAATCCTTTCTTAAAATTCCAACAACAAGAACATAATAAATTACTTCAAAACAGCCCAACATCACATAACTATCCAAATACGATTTTCCAGCCATTTATTTTTTTTCTTGGTTATATAGTATAGCTAGAACTTGGATTCACTCAATATAATTTAAGGGTGAAAATCATTCCGTCCAAACAGCATCAACACCACCTTAAAACAAGACTCCTTCAGCATGATAAATCCTTCATATCACAACCAACGAGGAGGAAAGAAGTAACACAATCACTGTGAACAATCCGAGTGTGCAACCAAGTTGAAATGTTATAGATATTGGCTTGGATGGCCGCGGGACCCTTAGAGAGAATTTAGGACTGTTTTATTCTTCTTTGGTCGAAAATAATGAGATAAAACGAATGGAAATCAAATCTTATCCAGCTAAACCGACGTAGGGGCAAGGGTCCCACCTTCACATGCATCCTTGTGCATTCTCACTAAAATAAAAATATCTCTCTATTCTGAAGTCATATGGACAAACGGTTTGTGCCTTGGAAAATAGACTAGTAGACCTTCAATTTTGTATATTGGGGTTCTTTTAAATCTTTATTGATTTGGGGAAAATCTCCGAGATATTAAATCCAAATTTCAGAAAGTTAATCAAAGAAACCTACTATAACTTTTGTCTACTTTTATTTCCCCACTTACTTGACTTCAAAATTTAAATTACGATCATTGTACGACTATATTACCTTATAAAATTCCTTCTTACCATATAATACACTCTTAGTCTTACCCTTAAGGTATTGGTTAATTTAAACCTTCCGAACAAACAAGGTGTTAGAAGATATATTTTTAACCCAAGCTTGTTTAAGGGCATCCTTGACCCATAACTGTAGTAAAATTATTTTGTTTAACCACCCCTTTGCAAAATTATTCTCCCAACGTGATATACCAAGTCATATAAAACTCATACAATCATGCATGCTACATATATTATGCGAAAGAACCACGGGGTCATACATTCTCCTTTCCTTAAAAACATTCGTCAACGAATGGATCCAAACAATCTCTTGGTTATATTTCTTTGCTGCTACTGTTTTATTTTTCAAGGATATATTTGTTACGTCCACAATCTTAAATCTAGTTCTGAAAATTTAAATAACAAGGCTCTGTATAGATACCTCGCGACAAGCCATCCAATTAAGTTTGTGTATAGGAATAATTGTCAATTATTTAAATGTGACTCACCTTAAGTTGTTAATAGCTTGAGATACTGCTTCCTTATTTTCTCCTTGGCTTCTCAAGTTATTTCCTAGGCATTGTTATTCCGTCGTAACACTTTCACAGAAACCCTTTCTTTAGTCCAAATCTTTCTTATTCCGATCCAACCTAGCCACTAACACCTCATCATACGACAAGTACTTAGGGACACGAATAACCTAAACATGAATAATCCATTAAGAATTTCCAATGCACTTGTACAACATAGCTACGATGAACACCGGATGGACCTGTTTCAATTCTGAAGGCAAATCAAGCTCATACACCACCCTGTCAATCCTCTGAACAATCTTATATCGCCCTACATACCTTGGACTCGACTTCCTTTTCTTGATAAATCATATGATTACCCCTCGTAAGCAATATTTTCTAGAAAACCCAATCTTCTACATCAAACTTTAAGTCTCTTCGTCAAGCATCTGCATAAGACTTACGCCGACTCTATTATATCTACAACCAATCTCTAATGAACTTTACCTTTTTTATCAGTTGTTAAACTAGATTGAGACCTAGCAATTCTACTTCCCTATTCTTGAACCAATCAATTGATGACCTGCATTTCAGCCTATATAGTGCTTCATAATGAGCTATATGATACTTGCTTGGAAGTTGTTATTATTGATAAACACAATCAGTAACATGTGATCATACCAATTTCCACAAAAATCTAGCACACATACCCATAACATGTCCTTGATCATCTGATCACACATTCAACTTGACAATCAATCTAAAGATGAAAATATGTACTATGATTAACTTGAGTCCCAAACCCTTCATTAAGGATCTCTATGACTATGCTTTAAAAAGTACCCCTCTATATGAAATATTCAATATTCAGACACAATGGAGACTAAATATCTCTCTAATGTACATCCTAACATAACTTTCCCTGGAATGTAGTAATGACTAGATATAAATGGATGATTTTTTTGATGTATCAATACTCATCAAAATTGAATTTATCTTCTATCGCGAATGAGGCATACAGGTGACAAAATTTACATTTATTTCCCCCCCCCCCGCCCGACTTTCTTAATGGAATCTTACGTTCACAAACTAGGATTCTAATGCTCTACCTCTAACTATTGAAAATATATCTACTTAATACCATGAAATGTTTTTATGGATCCTATGTGAATAGAGTAGAGAGAATGGTTTGCATGTCCCATCATTTAAAGATTGTATCTCCTATTCTATCAAAAGATGAAAACTTTCGTTGCTGAGACTCGCCTCTGAGCTGATCTAAGCTAGGATTCTCATTTTATCAGACATTCACCTCCACAACTACAAATGATATTACTCAGTAACTCTAGTATCATTGGCGTTTAATAATAGAACACCCAACCACGTAACTGATGGAGCTTTTAGGCCATCCTCTGGACTCAGCTCCCATCAGTGGTAGAGTGCCCATAGAATTATGATTAAGGGCTTTCGCTAATATATTGGCTATCCTTGGATGATATAAGATATCCACATTGATGACTTTCATCTATTTATTTGGTATGTGCTATTGTAGGTTCAACCATTTCAGTCTTAAATATACCGGGGGTTCTTATGATTTATAGAAAATCAACATTAAATTTATTCTAGTAATGCCTCAAAATATTCAAGTCCTGAATAACTCCAGTCAACTCTAAATTGTGGATTGGGTTGTTCTTTTTATTCTTCTTTAACTAACTTGAAGCATAAGCAATTACCATTATGTGATTTATCAGAACATAAACTAGCCTTATGCTTGAAGCATAATAATACATTGCATTGCCATCTGGACTGTCTTGTAAGGTTAGAACTGGTGCAGAAGTCAATCTATCTCTCATCTCTTAGAATCTCTCCTCGTGGGATATGATTAACTGAAAGTTAGCTTCTTTCTCAGTCAACTATGTTATGGGTGCTGAAAGTGAAAATAAAATCCTTTCCATAAACCTTAGTAATACTCTATAACCCTCCGAAGCAATGAACTTCTACCAGGTTCATAGTTGCCAAGTCTTACGGCCTAAATCTTTTGTAAGTCAACCTAAATACCAACATATAATACAATATGACCACCAAAGAAACAACTTAACACAACCAAAACTCATACTTTGAGAGTTTAGTATACAACCTCTAACCATGGAGTAACTGAAGCTCTACTTGTAGTGATCTATATGCTTTGTCTTTGAATGAGAATGTACTAGAATATCATTAACCGGTAATGTTATGAACAAGTCTAAAAATGACATGGCTATACTATTCTTCGATTCATAAATACTATTAGGGAATTCATCAATTTGAAAGACATTACGAGAAACTAAAAATGGCCATATCTAATCCCGAAGGTTGTATTTTGAATATTACTCTCTCTCTCAAAGTATATTGTGGTACCCTAAATGTAAATCAATCGTGGGAAGTACCCGACATCTAGTTTGTCAAAAATCCCATCAATCCTTTGTATTGGATATTTGTTCTTTATAGTAACTTTATTCAGTTTTTGTGGTACTCTACACACTTACTCAAAGAGTCGTCTTTCTTCTTCACAATTAACATTGGTGCACTGCTCGGTGATGCACTAGGTCCGATGAAGCCCTTATGTAATATATCCTTTAGTTGTTTTTTCCTTAAATTTTGCTGGTGCAATTCTAAATGAGGGGATTGATATAAGCTGAGAATTTGGTTATGTATCAATAGAAAAAATGTTCCCCCGTTCTAGGGAAATAACAAGAAGCTCGCTTTGAAATGCATCTAGAAACGCATTGCCTATTAGAATAACTGAAAATTCAATGGCTTAGCATCAATATCCTAAACTCACTTGGAAAATATGATAAGTGCATCCGTTGGGAACTATTTCTTTGCCTGAAGATTGGAGATGAACTTGAATTGCAGCATTGCTACATTAGCTTCCCATTCTCATACTATTGCCAGTGGGAACTGAAATCTTACATTGTTCTCTCGGTAGTCTACACTGGCATAATAAGGTTTCAACAAATCCATGCTCATATTAATAGCAAATTCGAGCATTTGTAGCTCTATCAGGTCTACAAATTTCCAATGACCAATAATCTCTACAGTAAAACCTCGATAAATCCTCTTGACAATAAGTACTTAGTAAAATAAGAACCAGAAAGCTCGATTTAGATTTCATATGTACTTATAAGTCAACTCTATTGTAAGATTCATAAATTGAAAGAAATGTAACCGATCCTAAATGCCATATAGCCTCTTGATTATAAGTGTGGTACACAACACACCCATAAATTAAAAAACAATCTACAAATCACAACTTGTGAAATCCCTAGGACACAGCCTGCTTCGATACATACATGCATATATGCATATATATATATATATATATACATACATACATATAAACATATATATATACCTATATATATAAACATATATGTACCTATATATATAAACATATATACCTATATATATACCTATATATATATATAAATACAAATACAAATGCATGCTATATCAAACCAAGTGCTAGTAATTCTGGTGCCTCCCGGTAGGGAACCAACATCATATTTACCAACTCCTGGGCATTTGTGTCTCATACGTGTATATATAGGCAATAGTCCCCATAACTATTATAGCTCGCGAGTAAAATTCATAATAAGTCATATCATAGATTCGTAAGGCATTTGTGTTACCATAATAATGTTTCCAATCTTTGGCCGATGGTACTCGTGCTCTCATAATCTTGTAACCACTTTCGTATCACACACACACACACACACACACACACACACATATATATAAATACAAATGCATGCCATACCAAACCAAGTGCAAGTAAATTTGGTGCCTCCCGGTTGCGAACCAACATCATATTTACTAACTTGTGGTCATCTGTGTCTCATACATATAAATATAGGCATCCCCATAACTATTATAGCTCGCGAGTAGAATGCATAATAAGTCATATCATAAATTTGTAAGGCAATTATGTTACCATAATTATGTTTCCAATCTTTGTCCAATGGTACTCATTTTCTCATAATCTCATAATCACTTTCGTATCACATATATATATATATATATATATATATATATATATATATAAATGCAAATGCATGCCATACCAAACCAAGTGCAAGTAATTCTGGTGCCTCCCAGTAGCGAACCAACATCATATTTACCAACTCGTGGCCATTTGTGTCTCATACGTATAAATATAGGCAATAGTCCCCATAAATATTATAGATCGCGAGTAGAATGCATAATAAGTCATATCATAGATTCATAAGGCATTTACGTTACCATAATCATGTTTCCAATCTTTACCCGATGGTACTCGTGTTCTCATAATCTCTTAATCAATTTCGTATCACATGTAAATGTCTCGTAGAAACTCATTTGCTTGTAGATTAAACTAGAACACTTAACTAAAATTAAGAAATGTAACTTAAACTTGATGATGTTCATAAAGAGCTTAATGTGCTTCACTTAGTTTCTATATATCTTTCCTTAGTAATTTGTAAAATAAAGTATTTCCAAAAAAAAAGTGTCCTTCAGTAGTTTAATCATACGAGTTACATTTAAGAGTTTTGGAGATCGACATATTCTTTTAATGTTTTTCAAAAGAAATAAATTAGCGAGAAAGGATGAGCATCAATTCTAGTCTTAGCTTATGAGTTAGAGACGAGCAACAATTGTGGTCCTAGATTGACCTTTTGAGACAGTCAATAATTATGCTCTCTAACTAATCACCATTATCACAAGAATCTAGCAAATATCACATTAAATACAACTAAAAATCTGGAGACGAAAGATGATATAGAAAGGGTTGTAGGGCGATAGAAATGAAAAGTGTGATTGATTACAATAAACTTGTGAGCATCACATGATGTAAGTTTCAATATTTGCGTAATCAACAAAAAAACTTAAATAACATCCAAGGTTTTGCATAACATTTATAGCAAAGTAAGAATGAGTTATAAGTCCTTTTTCTAAGCTTGTATCTTCATTGAAGAATGAAAAAAAGTTGAGCAAAAAATTTAAAGTTTAGTCTTTGTCATGCGATATCCAAAATCATCTACAAAAGTTGCAAAAGATAAGAAAAAAATATATTAGAAAAACTTTCAGATACTTCAATCAAGAATCCAACATCTATTTTGGAGAACCACACCTAAATAATGTTTAGTAAAAAATAGAAATAAATGGATAGAAAGATAGCTTAAGAGACGAGCTGGATGAACAACAAGTTGGTAGAAAAGTGTAAGAAAAGAGAAGATGGCAGTAATATTGTTATGTTGCAGCTGCACAAGAAATTTTACGTTAAATAGATATATACACTCGACACTTACCAATAACCCTCTCTAGGCGCACGATAAACATGAATTGCATTTCCAAGGGAGAGTTATCATAATGGAGAAACAAGATTTGAGGTAAACTAACTCAACTAGTCAAAATTTCCCCTCCCCTAGAAAATTCCGAACAACGAAGATCAAAGTAAATTCAAGGAACCTCAGAAAACCAGATACAATGAATTAACAGCTGCTAGAAGATCATACCATCAATACCTAATAATTGACAAATCTAACAAAGACGGTATCTAACTAACAATGACACTTAAAAAGAAAGGTACTCGTAATTCTGGAAAGCAAAATGCAAAGTTAATACCATTCAACAATGACTCAATCCCAAACGTAGTTCGTATTTCAATCCCAAACTAGATTGGAAGTTAATCCCTCCTTCAACATTCAAAGGCTACACACATGGATACATATCGAAAAATAAAAAACGAGAAATGGTAGTGCAAGTGTTGATGATCCTTGAACTTCTTCCATTTGAATGGCATTTTTTCGAGGAATTCGCAATGGATTTTGATAAAATGGGATATTTAGGTTGCCCTGTTCTTGCATATATGATTTCTTTGTAGTATGTTGCAAGAGGTGCTTCAATAACTAGAAAAATTAAAGAGCTTTCACCATTTAATTTCCATAACATCTAGAGGGTTGTACTTTCTTTACCATCTTTGGTCCTCACTGTCTAATTGTTATTGCTCTAGTTCCTCACCACTTTGTAAAAGGGAGTTTGCAATTGTCGTGATGGATCCTACTGCAATATGTGGAACTGCTATAGTGTCAAGATATTCTATTACAATCTAGTTCATGGTCTTTTTGCAAAAGTGGTCTCATTCATTGAACATTTAAAGTGGAGCTCTCACATTTTCGTTTAAGGATGTGTTGATGTGCAGTTTGTCAAATCCTCCATTCCACCAACAATTTTTCTGCACACTTGATTCCCCATTCTCTATTAGGTTACATTGTTTTTTTAGAAATCCGACGTAAGAAATTCCTCCCTTAATCGATGGGAAACTGATGGTATCTAATTTAATCTTGAAGAATGGTTTCTGTCTTATTTTTTGGTAGTATGATAACTTTTTTGGGAGTGCAGAATATTTAAAATTAAGGTTATGCTACAGCAGTGCAGAAAGGATATCTTAAGAGACGAGTAGGATAAATAACAATCAGGCAGAACTATTAGAACATTTGGCGTTAGGACATCAGTCAGTAGTTTAGTCGTATTAGGATTAGTAGTTTAGTCGTATTTGGATTGCATTACAAGTTCAGCAGTTATTCTTTATTCAGATTACTTTAGTTCAATTCATTTAGGAGTCTTATTATTTTCCCTGCAACTCTATTTAATACTTCCTTCATTAATAAAGATACTTTTTTCAGCAAATATTCAATCTTTATATGGTATCAGGGCTCTTTACGGTCTAACGAGTACGATCAATTATTTTTTCTTCTCCTCACACAGATCAGTAACAATGACCAATCACAATGGTAACAGTAATGGCAACAATCCCAGAGTTGTTAGTGTTGATAACACGACGGGTACCAATAATATCATTCAATTCAATCCTGCATCCCAATTACCCATCAAACTAAGCGGTGGTCACAACTTTGCCACCTGGAGCATAATGTTGGATTGGCTTGTCCTTCACATATTTTTCATGCAAGTGTCCTCTTCATTTGTTCCATAACTCATTCATCCATCCCAAGATATGATCACGATGATCATTCATATCAACACTCTCAAATTTATGCCACAAGAATTGAAACATGAGTTGTGTTATTATCTACAAGTTTGATATCTGTTTCTGAACAATTTGGTCTCAAATTATAAAAACACTCTAAGGTACTTGATTATAGATTATTTATCTATTACAATTGATTATCGATACTATCTACTGTAGATAGACTTCTAAAATAAGAAACATTAGCTATATGGACAAGAACACATGACATATCAGGTAGCACTAAATAATATGAATCATGTGTATATTTATTGCCTCAACGGCTAACCACATATGATTCAACTTTTCTTGCTTAATATCATGCCACGATAGTACTCCCAAGGGACAAATATTACAACCACGAACAATTTTTCCCAAATGTCTCGAAAATAGATTGATATTTTTTTCAATCGTTCGATTATTGTAAAAGGTTAGTTTTAGCTTTTGTCCAATTTCAAGTGAAGTAACTTCTTCGCACATGTTCTTTCCTCGAACTTTTTTTACCTTTGTAGGATTAGATGAACCTACAGTTGCATAATTTGATAAAAACTATAGCAATCAAACTCAATTAAAAAAACTTAATAATATATAAATTTAAGATATCATACCTTTTTCAGTTGTTTGAGAGTGTTTCATATCTTGATCAATAGATGGAGGCAATGAAACATTGCTTTGCATATCCTCTTTCTCAAGAACAATTTTTTTCATGGTTTGCATTTCTTGACTAGAGGAGAAGATAGAACTCGATTTTGTGCTTTTAGAAGGAGTTTGCATATGTTGATTAGCACAAACACCACTCTTGTTAAAAGATCCCACTTCATATTCAGAAAATCCTAAGGATGAGCTCAAAGATCCAGATTTTTTCTCTACTTCCTTTCTTATAGTAGTTGGAATCACTAAAAAAAATATAATAGTTTATAAAAAAATCAAAAAAATAACAGATTTGCAAAAAATACATGTTTGTAAAAATCTTACTTGTTTCAACTTCTTGGGTGCATTTCTCAACTCGAATAGCATATGTATGAAATGAAGTATTAATTTGCATGTTCTCTTTATCATGAACCATGTAGTTCTTATATAACGTTTGCATTCCTTGACTAGTGAAGATGGTAGCCTTTTTAAGTGCTTGTCCTCTATCGTTCTCTATAGAACCTAGAAAAAAAACCAGTCATTTGTTTGAGATTAAAATGTTTGAAGGGTGGGAACTTTGGAACTATATGATAGATATGCAGTTTGTATGTTCACTCCCATGGGACTGAGGCTGCTAGAGAGGATTTAGCTATTATGATAGGTTGGGAAACTGTATGGTCAGTGAGCAACTTTCAGACATGTTCATCGGGTTAGAAGTTTATGCTGTCAAGACACAAAACAGATAACCTACACACCATCAGTCAAAAAGGCCCCCTAAAGTCAACTGCTACAGTTGGACTGCTCTAAATGAAGCCTGCCTCACTCAAGATAACTTGTGCAGAAGGTCCTTTCACATAGTTCACAAATGCTATATGTACCATCAGTACATTGAAAAAAATACACACCTTTTCCTGGATGACGTTTTTTTTTTCTTTTCTATTTTTGGACTCAGTTGGGTGTTACTAGAAAACATCAAAGCTGCTTGCAGCAGCTAGAGTTATTGAAAGATGCTTGCAGCAGCAGGACTTGTTCCCCAGATGAACATGTCTGAAAGATGCTCACTAACCATGCAGTTCCCTAATCTGCCTAGGAAGCCAATCATTTCACAAATTTCCCAGAAAAAGAAAACAAACAACAACCAGTTTGTTATCTAAAAAAGAAAATCATACTAACTTATTAAAAAACATAGTTCCCATAGCACCATAATAAGAACTTTAATAATCTAAAGGAATTAATTCATTGTGACTCATCTATCATCATTTCCCCATACCTAGTCCACCAACTCCTATTATTCTTCCACTAGATCACCACAATTAACTTCCTAAGGCATCAGAATAGTCCATCATAGTTTATTTATACCATTGTTAAGACAAACCTTCTAGTGCACTTAAAGAGTAAGAGATGCAACGGGAATAAAAAGCTGAAGTCATCGAGAGTTTGCACAGGCAAATTACTTGGTAGTACAACTACAACCATGCC
This sequence comes from Solanum lignicaule, assembly GCA_029582545.1. Lineage (NCBI taxonomy): Eukaryota > Viridiplantae > Streptophyta > Magnoliopsida > Solanales > Solanaceae > Solanum > Solanum lignicaule. Next base: position 36,696 of record JAJOOF010000438.1, on the reverse strand, counting down.
TCAATATTCAAGCTAGTTTGGATTGCTGTAGGAATTCTCACTGACCATACCGCTCCATTCAGAATAATATAAATCCAATAATTTAAAGATTTGGGTTCTCATACACTAGAAATTCTTTATATTTTCTAGTATGCGCATCCATCATTCAAGAATATAGTTAAGAGAAGGTGGGAAGCACATATAATAGGATGTACCATGCTAAGAGTGGTGAAAACATTAAATATATGAAGAAGGAGTTGAAAATGCTTCATAATAGATGCTGCAGTGAAATTATTTCTGAGACTGAGGATGTTGTTTCTGCATCACAAGTTCAATCATTTGTTCGTGATTATGAGTAAACAATAGGTTCAGTCACCAGGTAAAATGACTCACCAAGTAAGAAATACAATTAAATACAGAAAACGGGAAAAGATATGGAAAGCAGGAAAATATTATTCTCTTCAATACAATTAAAGATTTTGCTTATGGTCTGAAGAACAAGAAAACGAAATATCTTACTTGTTTTCTTTGATGTACTTTTTAACTAGAATTGACTGAGGCAATAAACTCTTAGATGGTGTATTCCCTTTCTCACCCAAAGATTTAAGTCCCCATCCCCATCCGTTTTCTATAGCACCAGGTGCGGCAAATGTATATCCGATAGTACTCCTCAAATTAGAACCGACCTCATTTTCATTTTTCAATGGTTTCATCTTAAACCTGCAAAAAGTGTCAAAAGTAAAAAATTGAATCTGAAAAAGATGTAACAATGTAGTTATAAAAGAAACTGTGCCATCATCCTGTTTAACAATGAATTTATTAATTCATAAATAGATACCTCACCTCAATAGTTCTTTATATTTTCTTTTGTGAAGCACTTCCTAATTCTACAATATCATCATCCATTTATTCCATAATCTCATAGTAATCACAAGGTTGAGTCTTTCTCACTACTTGCCAATCTTTGTTGGAATTATCATTAGCATAAAATACTTGAGATGCTTAATCCACTAAAACAAATGATTCATTTGTTTTCAAAAATCTGTCTGGATTAACACTCAAAAAATCGTACTCATCCTTTTTAACTCCGTTTATTTCATCATACACATCAAACCAATTGCATCGATATAAAAGCACTCTTCTATCCATGACAAATTGCAAATCAATTATATCTGTTAAGACTCCATAGTAATCAAGGTTCTCACTATATTCATCATTCTCACCCAATACAATAACACCGCAATTTTGAGTCCTTAACTTTTTATCTTACTCTTCTACATGAAATCTATAATCATTAACAACGTAACCATTAGAACATGTCAAATATTTGGTGGGACCGTGTGTAAGTTAGAGTAGATCTTCCATTATACAACTATCATCTCCTCTATGCAATTGTATGACCTATCATCAAGATTTTGTTGAATATTTTAAAATGAGTATTACAATATTAGAATATCAAGTTTTTTATTTATATATTACTCACCCTATCTTTAAACTATTCAATAAATTGTTGGCTTCATTATGCATCAGACAAGTGTGGCGAATTCTTATGAGTTTATACAAACTCTCTACAAAATTGAAGTGATCCATAAGTCCTCATATAGAAAAGAAATTACCCTAAAAGAAATAATAATGAGATGATATGAAAGAACTCTTCATACTTGAGATATGATAATACTTCATCACAATTCTTCAGTATGTATATTTGTTCTTGTTCTAATTCATTCGCTTCAAGCTCACATGGATCTTTAGCTCTTAGAGTTCTTCAAAGTTGACTAAAGAGTTTGAAAGTTTAAACCTATGGCCTTTAAAAACCGTCAATTCTCGCCCATTCATTGACATTATTCTTGCTCGCCAACCCACTCGGCGACCCGCTGAGTGGGCACTTACCTTAGCGAGTTTTACAGGACCTCCAGTTAATGTGGGGGTCCAAATGGCAGACTAGATCGTGATCGCCGACCTGGTCAGTGATTCGCCAAGTTGCTCCTGGGCTCACCGAGTTTTACAGACTCCAATTCCAAATTGTCTTGAGTTTAACGGTGGTCTAGGTCGGGTTCGCCAACCTCTTCGGTGATGCACCGACTAGGCTCTTAGCTCGCCAACCTGCACTTTTTAAATACTTTCCACACTTTGACCTACACAATCAACACGCCATTATTTCAACTTAAAAAGAAAGAAAATAAAAAGTTGGGTTGCCTCCCAAAAACGCCTTAGTTAAAGTCGCGGCACGACGCAAGTCCACACTCAAACCTCATTCTTGGGGTTAGCCATAATATCACTAGGTAAACCCCCTTATTATCTCAAGTTTAAATGAGACGAGATATGAACCATTTGGGTCTCCAACTGCTTGATTGATACTGAATGTGAGGTAACTGTATGGCTAAGTGTCGACACATCTTCTTTCCTTTCTTTCAAAATCTTGTGAGACCACTCAACTTTGTTGAGGATACGAGAAAATATAGCCTCCGACTGACCTCCCTCAGAATCCTTTGTCTTTTGGCGCTCATGGGGAGGAACGTATATGTCCTTCTCCCGTTCTCTCTCTTTCCAAGTGGGGTTACAGTCCCTCCACTCTTGATCAGGATCCTTCCAACCTTCCTCCCTGTTCCAACCTTAGTTACCACACAGTCTCAGGTAGTTTGAACGATAACCATCACCTTGGTAGGCTTGGAAATTCACATCTTCATTATATAAAGCCTCAAACTTGGCCTCATCTGGATTAACAAACCCGACACCCACGTCATTGACACCTCGAGCACCAACTCCCATGACATTTTTGGACAAAATGTCAAGTTGTGTCATGATCTTGGCCATGTTCTTGTCCCTCTCTTGGTATTTTTTCCATCTACTCTTTGGTTAATTTAAACATGAGAGGGGAGACCTGGTCTTCACAGGTGTGCCATGCCCTATTGATTGTGCTCATGCCATCCAAGAGTTGAGCTGCTATCACATAAGGTTGCTGCATCAAACCTCCAGGAGAAAGTTGGTTAGCAACACCCTTGTTTATCGAGTCAAGACTCCGGTAAATATACTGCAGCAAGACGTTGTCAGGAAAGCCATTAGTTGGGCATTGGAGCACCAACTTCTTGATTCGTAGCCAAGTTTCATAAATTGGCTCTCCCTCCAAACACTTGAAGCTCTAAATGTTGTCTTGAAGAGTCATCATATTCGAAGGAGGGAAAAATTACACTTGAAATGCAGTGACCAACTCCTCCCACTAAGTGATTGATTCACGTGGCAATCTAGCTAGCCACTTACATGTTTCTCCCATCAAAGAGAACAAGAACAACTTCAACCAGACCGACTCTTGGGATATGTTCTTGAAGGAGAATGGTCCACAAACATCCACAAAGTTTCTAATATGCTCATGGGGATCCTCATGAGCCAAGCCACCAAACAGCCTCTTCAATTGCAAGAGCTGCAACATAGTACTTGTGATATGGAACACCGGGTTACCTTCAGCCAGAGGCAAGCGAATGGCACCAATTTTACCCATAAGATGGAAGTCATTAGCATTAGGCTCGTTGACATCGTTCGGGTTTTCGATGTCATCTTGGTAGCCTACTTGGCTACCATTGCTGCCGTTCACACTCATACTTCCTGTTTGGAAACACAAACAAGCAAAACAAAACTAAAATTAAGTAAGTTCAACTATGACTAACAAGAAAAAAATCCAACCTAACTAAAAATTCTCAAATAACACCATCCCATGGAGCGGTGCCATTTTGATTTCACGTATCAGGATACTTCACCCAATTCTAAGTGTCAACGATCGTTAGTCTGTAATATAACCCAACTAAGTGAGTTGGGGTCGAATCCCACAAGGAGTGGTACGTGCTTGAGAATCAAGAGCCAAGAATTAATATGTTCAAGTCAATCATAGGTTAAAACATTTACGAATAAAAGCATAATTCAAATTAAGGGTGACACAAGTGTCAACTAATGGGGGGGTTTGATTGTAATTATCAACTACAACAAGAACAAATACGACGAAAATAATGATATTGAGACGGGTTCTTGGGATGTGATTGGATTATTGGCTAAGGTAGACAAATGGGTGATTGCAACTGATAGTAAATAGCTGTAAATCGGTGAATAAGCTAGACTTTAGTTGGGATAAACTTTCTCTCGTTACCCCGAATCAAGTTGGTTTCTCTCGAACACCAACAAGCATCAATTAAGAACAGCCTATATTGTAGTCCATTCACTCTCTCGAGCTGAATGTGTGGAAAAGGGTTTAGGATTCACTCTCTCAAGATGAACCCATCACAATTGAATACCCACAGACCATCAACTCAGTAAATCTTTGTTTTAAAACCTCTCTCTCGAGCAAGCAAAAAACACGAAGGTAGAATTGCATTTGCAACTACAACACTTTAAATTAAACCACAATTACTGAATGAAATAACTTTTAAGCAGCATTTAAACTATCAATTAACAATACCCATAAGCTAAATCAACCCATAATCACATAATCACACCCCAAGAATTGGGGTTTTAGCTAGACATCATAAAAAGATAGTAATCGTTGCAAAATTATGTTTCCATCAACTAGGTAAGATTAATTTCATTTTTACAAAGGTCCAAATTGAAAATTATGAAACACCCACTTCGAAATTTTCAAAAATGGAAAACTTCAATACCTCAAAGCTAAGGAAATGTTTTGTCTCAATACTCACAGTTCAAAACTCAAAAATTACTCTAATGAATGTTCAGAATAAAATTGGATACTAAACTTCATATTTGAAAATGTATTTATAGTCGCAAAAAATATACTGCGAAGGACCATTCGGCGCAGTAAGTCAGGATCGCTGAACCACTCGGCGATCTGCTCTTTGGTGAATTCCCTCGACTTTTTACTTTGGCCTTTAGCATCCTCAAGTTCTGTAATTTTGGGCAATCTAGCACTGCATCGCGGAACCATTCGGCGACATGCCGACTGCTCCATTCTATCGCTGAGTTGATTTTCTCCTTCAGGACTTGGCACACTGGATCTTTAGGCGAGACCATAGCCATTCGGCGACTCCCCTAATTGGTTAGGCGATCAATATACCTTCTTTTCTTCGTTCTTTCAGCTTCCTTGTTCCCTTTTTTCTCATTACTGTCTAAGATATGTTCCTTAATCCAAATACCAAGAAATCAAGGATTTACGTTAGTTATTTGCACAAAATAAGCATTTGAGGACACTAAATCTATTAGAATTATGCCCTAAATGAGTCCAAATTGTGGACTCATCAGGGACTTAATGGAATGAGTACTTTAGTAATAGTTATTACCTTGAACTCGAACTAAATCGGAGGAAAAACGATGAGGGTATCTAGTAATCATATCCTCCCCAGCTTCCTAAGTTGCCTCCTCAAATAATTGATTTCTCTATAAAACATTGACTGATGCAACCTCTTTGGTTCTTAACTTGCAAACCTGACAATAAAGAATTTGAATGAGAACCTCCTCATAAGATAGGTTGTTCTTGATACCAAGATTCCTGGTAGGTGCAAAAGTGAAGGATCACTCAAACACTTATTTAGCATAGAAATGTGAAATAATGGATAGACTACTGCTAATTCCTGCAGTAGCTCCAACTCATAAGCTACATTATAAATCCTATTTTATATCATGTAAGGACCAATATATGGGGACTGAGCTCCCCTTTGTGATAGCTATTACTTTATGAAAACTCTATAATAGGCAAGTGGTCATCCCTATTTTCACTGAAATCTAATACACATGCTCTCAACATATCCTTTAATGTTTGAATACTGCGCTCTGCTTGACCATCTATCTGAGGATGAAAAGTAGTACTAAGGTTTACCTTTGAAACAAAACCTTTCTAAAAGGACTTCCACAACTGAGCACTGAAGTGTGCACTGATATGTGAATTAATGGAAAATGGGACTCGATGAAATTTGACATTCTCATGGATGTATAAACTGACATAATCTTCTGCTGAATTTGTAGTCTTCACTAATAAGAAATGGGTTGATTTATCCATTTAGTCTACAATCACCCAAATCAAATCATACTGCCTGTGAGATCATGGTAAGACAATAATGAAATCCATATAAATTCTCTCCCACTTCCACTCTAGAAGGACTATGTTCTGAGCCACCACACATGGCCTTTGGTGTTTAACCTTGATTTGTTGGCAATTTAGGCATTTAGCAACAAATTCTGCAATACAACTCTTCATACTATTCCACCACTAGACTTCTCTCAAGTCATGGTACATCTTTATTGAACCCAAATGGATTGAATATCTGGAACTATTAGCTTATGCCACGATCCTCTCTTGGAGCTCATCAACCTTTGGATCACACAATCTACCTTGATATCTCAACACACAATCTTCCCCTTGTTTAATGTCCATCACCTTCTTCTTATGAACATTATCCGTTAGTTCAATTTAGATGGGGTTTTTGTCTTTCTTTTCCTTTACTTTTGAAACTAATTATAATTCATCCCCATTCATCACAACAACTCCACATTCACTAGAACCTAACAAACAGACTCCCAAATGTGCAAGTCTGCAAACATTCTTAGTCGACTCTTTCTTGCCATCCTTGATATGAGTAGTACTCCCTTTGGACAGCCTACTCAAGGCATCCACACCACAATTAGCCTTACGTGGGTGGTATAGGATACTCATGTCATAATCCTTGAGTAACTCTAACCACCTCCATTGTTTGAGATTAAGCTCCTTCTGAATGAAAACATACTGGAGGCTCTTGTGGTTGGTGTCACTATAGATATAGTGACACCATATCTTGATAGTAAAAACTACTACTGCCAACTCAAGATACTGATTTATCTAATTTCTCTAGTGAATCCTATGTTGCCTTGAGGCATAGGCTATGAACATACCATTTTTCATCAACACACAACTAAGCCCCACTCTGGATGCATCACAAAGACAAAAATATCGATGTACCCTCTAGCAGGGTCAACTCCAAAGCTGTAGTTAATCGAGTTTTCAATTCCCAAAAGCTTTGCTCACAAGCTTCAAACCATTAAAACATAGCTTTTATCTGAGTCAACTAAGTCAATAGGGATGAAATAGATTATAACCCCTTTGACAAACCTTATGTTGTAACCTGCAAACCCTAAGAAACTTTTTATATAAGTTGGGGATGTGAGTTTTGGCCAATTCCGCACTTCTTCACTCTTTTTAGTGTCCACAAAAATTGCTTTAACAGACACAATGTGGCTTAAAAATGGCACAGACTCAAGGTAAAACTCACAATTAGAAAACTTGGCATATAATTCTCGATCTATTAGAGTTTGGAGGATTATTGAAAGATGATTGGCATGATCCTCTTAATTCATTAAGTAGATTAGGATGTCATCGATGAATATAATAACAAACATATCCAGATATAGTTTAAATACTTTATTCATGATATCCATGAATGTTGTAGGAGTTTTAGACCTGAAAGTAATCTTCGTGATGTCACTTTTTTTCACTTTCAACTGATGATAGCCGCTAAATCTGGGGTCTATCTTAGAGAAGCAAGTGGCACCCTAAAGTTGGTCGAAAAGATCATCGATTCTCGAAAGAGAATAATTATTCTTTATGATGACCTTGTTTAACTAGTGGTAATCTATACACATACTAATGGAACCATCCTTCTTTCTCACGAACTGTCAAGACCCAGAAGTACCTCCTAGACGTAACACGACATACTTGACCCCGAAGGGGTCTCATACAATCTCTTAGCATAATCATAAACATAAGACAAATAAATGATGCGGAATTTAAAACTTTTACAATCAAAGTCTTTCATTTAATATCAAAAAGTAGGAGTCTAGACATCATCTCAATGAACCGTCTACTACAATAGAATGTTACATAAGGGTCACAACCCTTTAAAACATAGTCTGTAAAAGAAAAGTACGATAGAAAACAAAACGAATAAGTCTAGTCCTCAAACCATGAGGACTCACCAAGTGTGGAGAATAGTCAATCCAAGCTCTACTTGAAAGAAGAAGTATACCTCCACGGCCGGAACCTACACTTATAAAAAAGTAGAAAATATGGGTTAGCACAAATAATGTACTAAGTATGGAAGCCATGCATAGAAAATCCTTAAAAACATGCACAATAGGGACATTTAGTTGAAACCATGCATTTATCAAGTTTAAAATCCATCATGCACATTGGTGAAGGAAACATATGTCAAACCATATCATAAGAAACCCAAAGCTATACCAGTGCAATGCAAAGGCAAGATCCCATAACCCTACCAAATGCTACGTACCACTTTTAGGTCACCAACATCATACATATCTTACCTTGACTTCATCATTAGCCAACATTCATAAATAAGGAAACATTCATGTTCGAAACTTATAATAAATGATGTCACCATAATCAACAATACATATCATACATACATAATTAACATATCTTCATAGCATAAGGAAATCACCCTATAGCCCCTTTCCAAAGCCCACTTGTGCAATGCATAAATGAAGTCCAACACCCCCACTCACACTGAGTAGAACTTCTGGGGAAGTCATAGGTGTAGTTCATATTCTTGTCATATTCATATTCTTATCATATAGAGAAATATAGCCTTAATCGACATAGAACATGTGAGCTACAAGGAATCTGGTGTCTTACCCCCACACCGAAAAGAGGTGTCCTACTTACCTAAGGTAGAACTCATATATTAGCTTTTAGGTGGATCCACTAGGTAAAGACCTATGTGGGCACATAGTTATGGGATAACGAGATTTCTACTAGCTGAACTTTCTAACGTAAAAGGTTTCCATCTCCTGAGATAACTTACTTTGGGAAGCCAAACTTTCTAACTTAAAAGCTTCCATCTCATTTTCATATTCAGTCGGTGCTAAGAATAATTCCCTTTACATTTCATGTTAAGTCTTTACTTAAGTTCATGTTCATACAAGAGTGCACTAGGCACTCAAACCAACATGGTATCATAATATCTCATGGATTCGTTAGGTGAGAATGTCCTTTCAACCTTAGAATCATCAATATGTGAGTAAACCTTTCACATCATATTCATAGTGTGTTCATGAGAATAGCCTTTATTTCAACACAACAAAACTATCATAGTCATAGACATTTCATACATAGTCATCTATAAGGGTAGGGGGGAAATGATCTTACAATATTACCAAAATTACACAATGATCATAGGATCTTCACTTTCTAAGTGAATCATAAGCTCATACACAATTCTCATAAAGATGTACAAACCCTCATACTTTGCCCTTCAAAGGACATGAATCACAATCAACCAAAACATGAACAATTACTACATAACATGAGAGGAGTTTCAAGATTCAGTAACTAACTTAATATACACATAATCAATTGACATACTTCTAATATCAATCAGCCCACATCAACAATTCATAGTTTAGGAATATGGGGAAATCATGGGTCCATGGGGAAGTTTAATCATAACTCAACAATACTCCATCAATCCAACCATATTTAATCATAACGAACCATAATAAACCATAAATAAACAAATGAAAACGTTTCTGAAGGAGACCCATGACATAGATTGAAACCCTAGGTTTTTGGGGAAATTAAAATCTTTAAAATTAGAGTTTTGAGGGGACTCTATGGGTGGAAACTACCCATAAATGAAAAACCACCATACCTTGATTAAGAATCGCCATGAAATTTGAGGAAGAGCCCTTGAACTCCACAAACCCTAGCTCCAATTGCTCCTTTCTTCTTCCTTGAGTTTTAAAGAGATATATATTAAGAGGAAGAGAATTTTTGGTTTGATTTGGGTGTGTGAGTATAATGATTTGTTTTGGGTGAATTTCGACTTAAAATGACTTATATAGTACCCCTAAAAATACCCAAAACAACCTCACTTTAGTTGGACTAAAATAGGAAATGACTTTACTAGCCCTCATTTAATGACCATGCCCAGGTGTCACGAGCCTCCTTCATGAACCGTGGTGTGGACCACGACCCGTGGTCCTGTTCGTGTAGTTGGGGCAGGGGATTGGCAATTGGTGCCACAAGCTTATAAGCCTAACTCACTTTCACTAAGTGTTCCACAAGTTGTTGTGAATACCACGAGCCGTGGACCCTTCCGTGAAGTTGAGGCAGTAGCTAGGCTACTTTGTGCCTCTAGCCACCATGCCTAAGTCATATTCACGAAGGGCTCCACGAGCCGTGGTCCCTTCTGTGAGTTGAGGTGGCTAGGATTTTTGGTAGCCATTTTTCCATGGCCAAGAAAGGTTCATGAGCCCCTTTACGAGCAGTGGTGGGGACCACGATCCGTGGTCCCACTCGTGAAGGGTGAGGCACTGTGCTCGAGCTAGGGGAAGCCCTGGTCTTTGGCTATAGCCCTTTACCTTGGCACTTACCTCTTGGTCTTGACTCTTATAACTCTCATATCAACCATAAATAGTCTTCTAATATACGGGGAGTCATTTTAGGACTTTTAACACTTACGTTAGGCTCTAGTTTAACCTACTATTTTATTCCGGGGTATTGCATTATCTCTCCCTTGGGAAAATTAGTCCTCGAATGACGATTTAGACACCTTACGGAAATAAAGACTCATGACTAGCAGCCCATCATGCATGCAACATAAAAACAATGTACAATTCAAAGGAGGAAACACCAACTCCCTCTTAGGACTTAATCAATGCAATCACAAGGAAATAGGAGCTACATTCACGACCCCTTATGCACATAACTCATTATTTCACATAAAAATAAGAGGAACTACCGTCTCCAACTCAAACAATCTCAACACAACTTTAGGGAGCCAATATGTCATTTCATCACAAGCATAACTAAGCATGTTCATCAAGTCATCTCATGAAGTGAAATATGCCATCATCGTACTAAAATGCAAATCAACATGAGGAACATATAAATCATGAAAACTCAACTTATGCTAAAATATGAATTCTCACAAGAACATGCATATCATAAGGGAAAATCATGAAGGACACACATGGCACACATGACTCCCAAAACACCAAACACTAAAGAACTACTCACCTCAAGCTTGGATAGGGGTAGAAGGAAAAAAAAGAGGATAGCAAGACTTCATATCGGCCTTGGCCTCCCACGTAGCACCCTCAACTAAGTGATTCCTCCATAACACTTTTACGGAAGCTACTTCCTTGTTTCTCAACCTCTTAACTTGCCGGTCTAAAATCTCTGCCGGAACCTCTTCGTAAGAAAGACTCTCATCAACTCCCAATACACTTCTTAAGCATGGAAACATGGAACGCCGGGTGAACCGGAGCCAATTCATTTGGCAACTCTAATTCATAGGCAACTTTCCTAATATGTTTCAAGATTTGATATGGGCCCGCATACGGGGGACTAAATTTTCCCTTCTTACCAAACCTTATCACACCGTTCATAGGTGAGATTTTCAAGTAGACCCAATCACCAACTTCAAATTCTAGATCCCTTCTTCTAACATCGGCATAAGAGTTTTGCCAACTTTGGGCCGTCTTCAACCTCTCTTTAATAAGTCAAACTTTTTCAATAGCCTCATACACTAGTTCGGGACTAATTAGAGCAATTTCACATACTTCAAACCAACCAAATCTATATCTCCTACCATACAATACTTCAAAAGAAGGCATGTCAATACTTGAATGGTAACTATTACTGTAGGAAAACTCTATCAGTGGAAGATGGTCATCCCAATTACCCTTGAAGTCTATCACACATGCCCTCAACATGTCTTCTAAGGTTTGAATGGTACGTTCCTCTTGACCATCCGTTTGAGAATGAAGAGAGGTACTAAGCTTAACATTGGTACCTAACCCTTATCGGATTGCCCTCCAAAAGTGTGAAGTAAATTGAGTACCCTGATACGAAATACTAGATAAAGGAATCCCATGCAACTTCACTATCTCCTTGATGTATAATTTGGCATAACCTTCCGTCGAAAATGAAACCTTCACGGGAATAAAGTGGGCGGATTTATTCATTCTATCAATGATGACCCAAATAGAATCATGTTGCCTTCGAGTACGAGGCAAACCTACAACAAAGTCCATATTCACATCCTCCCACTTCCAAGTGGGAATATCTATATTTTGGGACAAGACTCCCGGCCCTTGATGTTCAGCCTTAACTTGTTGGAAATTTGGGCATTTGGCTACTAAACCAGGTATATCCTTCTTTATACCATTCCACCAATAGACTTCCCGTAGATCACGTTACATCTTGGTGGCTCCCGGATGAATAGAATACCGCGAAGCAAGAGTTTCTTCTAGAATTTTCTCTCTCAAGCCATCAATATTCGAAACACATAATCGACCCTGGTACCTAAACGCCTGATCGAAACAATGCTATCAATGACACTTCATCTAATACAAAGTTTCAATGATCGTTAAGTAGTAATATAACCCAATTAAGTGAGTTGGAGTCGAGTCCCAAGGGAGTGGTTTGTAATTGAGAATTAATAGGCAAGTAAGAGTATGCTCAAGTCAATCATAGCTAAAAACATTTAAGAATAAAATATGGTTCAAGTTAGGGGTGACACAAGTGTCAAATATGAGGGGGGTTTGTTTCAACTATCAGCTACAACAGTAAACAATACGAAAATAGCAAATATGGAGATGGGATTCTTGGTATGTGATTGAATTATGGCTAAGGTAGACACCTGGGTAATTGCAATTAATAGTGAATAGTTGTAAATCAGTGAATAAGATAGACTTTCGTGAGGATAAACTTTTTCTCGAACAATTTACCCCGAATCAAATTTGTTTCTCTCGAACCCCAATAAGATGCAATTAAGCACAACCTTCACTTTAGTCCATTCACTTTCTTGAGTTAAATGTGTGGAAAAGTGTTTAGGATTCACTCTCTCGAGCTGAACCCATGACAACCTAATACCCACACACTATCAAATCTATAATCTTGGTTTTAAAACCTCTCTCTCGAGCAAGCCAAAAACACGAAGGTATAGTTGCATTTGCAACTACAACCCTTTAAATTAAGCCACAATTACTGAATGAAATCACTTTTAAACAGCATTTACACTATCAATTGACAATACACAACATCTAAAACAACTCATAATCACATAATCACACCCCAAGAATTGGGTTTTAGCTAGACATCAAAAAAAGGTAAAATCGTTACCAAATTGTGTTTCCATCAACTGGGTAAGATTATATAGTCTTTACAAAGATCTAAGCTGAAGAATCTTCAACACCCAATTCCAACTTCAAAGCTAAGGAAATATTTTCTTCAAAAACTCCGTTCTAAGCCCAAAACTTGAAAATTGAACAACAATAAAAATTATTGAATGCTAGATACTAAAACTGATACTGATATTGATATTGATAATAAACTAAAAATTTAAACAAGTATTTATTGTCGCCAAAAATATGCTGCAAAGGACCATTCGGCGCAATAATTCGGTATCGCCGATTCACTCAGCGATCGGCCATTTGGTCAATTACATCACCTTTCTCGTTTGGCGTTCAACAACTCCAAGTTTTGTAACTTTGGGTGATATGGCACTGCATCACGAAACCGTTCGGCGACTTGCCGACTGCTCCTTTCTCTTGTCGACTTTATTTTCTCTTTCAGGACTTGGCACACAGGAACATCAGGCGAGACATTGGCCATTCGGCGGCTCGCCCAATGGGTTAGGTGATCATCATGCCTTCTTTCTTAGTTTTTTAAGCTACCTTATTCCTTTTTGCTTAATAGTGTCCATGCTTTGTTCCTCAATCCAAATACCTGAAAATCAAGAATTTACATTAGTTATTGGAACAAAAGATGCATTTGACGACACTAAATCTATTAAAATGAAGCCCTAAATGAGTCCAAATCGTGGACTCATCCCTACCCCCAACTTAAACTTTTGCCTATCCTCTAGTAAAACACAAGTTCAACAATTCAAAAATGATGTCTCAAACAGTCCTACACAAGACTCAATCATGAATGCACACAAGAAGACTCATCTTACTTATGCAAAGATCAATTGTGCACTCAAAAATTCAAGTTGTGACTCACCATTGTCAAAGAATCTTAAGCTCATAATACTTGTTTCGAATGCAAGTTCAAGCTCAACAAAGGTACTCAAATGCCCTCACACAAGGAATGATTCCATATTCACACACAATGGTTTACAATTTAAAGCTCCGGAATCAAATGCAACGCTCACACTCACAAAGATGAACACAATGTATGATTTCACCTACAGATTTGCCCATATTTTCCAATCAACATTTGCTTCAGCTCACTCAGGATCAAGAAGGTCTTTTCAAGTCTTGTAAAGGCGCTGAGTGCAAAGGTATGGTCATTTAGGCTCAATGGTTGTAATCCTCATGAAATATGGTGTGAACAACACTTCCTTTCCTTTTCTTTATCACTTTCATTCGTGCTCACAAGTTATCCCATTATTCACTTTCCATGGACTGTTGGAAACCCCATTTTCTTTGCACTTTCACAACTTTATTCCACAACTTTTTCATTCTTTTTCTTTTCATTCTTTTCTTCTATTTCTCATTCATTTTTTTTGTATGGAGGGGTTCCATTTTTCTCAAAACCATGAATCAAAAAGAGACTTCTTTGCACTTCTTGATTCACCTTTTCTTTTCAGCACACCCCCAACTTAGACTTTCAGCCTAAGTTGGCTATTCAAACAAACTACAAATCATCTGGATTATGGGTAATGGATCAAGAAAGGTCACAACTTTATTAAGTTTCTTCCAAGAAAAGGTTAAGGCTCAAAGGATGCTCAAGCAGGGTTTACACACTCACAAGGTAGGCCACAAAAAAGGTATAATATCAATTTATTTCACACTCTTCAAAGTTTCCTAAAATCATATCAAGAGATTGCATCACTTAGTCAACCGGTCAAATAGGGCAAATTCTAGGTGTCATCACACATGGTTCATGGTAAGCTCATCACACAAGGCATTGACAACAATGTCAAACAAGACTCCACACTTTCGCTAGTGTGCATTGTTCATCACAAGAGACTCAATTCGATACTTGGCTAATCACAACGAGATGCAAAGAGTTTACGTATTGTCTATCCAATTTCATTTGGCCACATCGTAGTCACACATTAATTTTTGTTGGATTATGAGCACTATTCAAGTCATCGGTATTGATGAAGACCAAGACTCAAATTTGCAAAAGAACAGCCACCTTCAACAGAAATAAAAGGTGGCACAATTTTTTCGAAAGGGTCCAAAAATCATTTATCATTTAGAACAAGGAGCCACAAGCTCAATCATCCACAAATCAGTGTAAAACATAATTATAGCTCAAAACCCAATATATAAACAAAACAAGAGAGCCACAAAAGGCCACAAAAGGCCACAAAAGGTAGGCCTCACCCAACCACAAATAAAATCATTTGTTTTCAAATGAAAACAAAATAAAATATCCAAAAGTCAAAATAAAGAAACACAGAGAGGGAGGTAAAGAAGTATCATGTCTACACAGTCGCTCCATCTGTATGGGCATCAGTGCCAGGTGCATCACTCTAGTCTCCGGCCTCAATACCCGGAGTCACCTCAGAAGGAACGCTCCACTAGATCCACCCATAGATGCCTCTGTCAGCGATGTCTGGATCACTGACTACACGATCGTGCCCTCAAGATTCGGCAAGTCTCTATATATGCTCTCCTCCCTGATCTCTATCAGCTCCTCATCAGTATCGACATCCGACTCATCCATGGCTGCCTCATCCATATGCACATATCTAGTGGCAGCCAGAGGAATCTCTGATGTCTCAGGAGCATCAAAATCATCTGTAGCCTCCAGTAATGAAGTGAAGTCTGTAGACTTTAGATAGTCTACATCCTTCCTCAAATCAGCTACCTCGGCTTCAAAGCTGTAACCTCAGAGAACTCCCCCTGCCTGATCTCACAAGCCTCAAATCTCGTGGTGAGAGTGTCAATAAAAGTCTAGAGGCGGGCTACTATAGTCAAAATAGCACTCACAATCATCCATGGATGGATCTCTCTAACCGGGTCGCTCTCACTTCAACTGAATGGGCCAGATGCCCCATCTTTAGGATCATCGCCTGAGTAATCTTGGTCCGCTGAGAAATAGTGGATGTTCCTGGAGCTTGTGAAGAGGAAAATGGGGAAAAAATACCTGAATGCCCGGAGGTCGGAGTAAGAAAAGATGCTTCTGCAGGTATCGAATCTACATCCACCTCCGGGGATGTGTCCACTGGAGCTGCCCTTCTCCTGTCAGCCTCCTCTCTCGCAGCATGCCGGAGTACTCCAGCACACCGGTACAGCTTCGAGATTAGTATTGGGAATGGCAAAGAAGTTTGCCTCTGCTTGGCCCTCATGGCCATCTCCTGCTCAATGATAAGGCCCAAGTCAATGCACCTTTTGGATATAATAGACTCAAGGGATGCCATCTTAGGATGGCGGAGGAGAGAGTCATTCTGGGTTGGCATAATGGTGTTGTTGATAAAGTCAAACCAGAACCGGGCAACAATACGCAGGTCTTTGTTCTTAATAGGATCTCCTGCCTCGATCCACCTCGGGGTGGTATTTGAAATCAGAGGTGCCAGCCAGCCCTTTAACTCATCTAGTGACTGAGCGATAGTCAATCCCTCGTAGGGACTTGAAGAATGCAGAGCTCTGTCCAAAACAGTGATGATGTACTCACTGCTACACCCGACTTGTTTACCTCGGACCATGACCGACTTAACCGGTCTGAACTCGCTTGCCTTCTTCTTGCTCTTTAGGACCAAGTTACCGTATGCTGTGTAGAATTCTAGAACCCATAAAGGAATATAGGGCCCTCAGGGCCAGGTGAACTGCTCGAAACTGTGGAAATGGGGGGTGTCCCTCATATCTGAGTACTTGCACTCCAGGCCATCTGTCGATAGAAACTTCTCCTCGAGGATGGTTCGCAAACCATAACCTTTGAATCTGTTCAGAAACCTCAGAGGAAGAACGACTGGTGGCGTAGGAGCCACAGTAGGTGCCAGAGTTTGAACTGAGTCTGCTGGTGTAGGAGCTGGAGGAACTCTGACTGAGTCAGGGCGAGATCTAGCTGTGATCTCAGCTCGCTGAGACTGTAGGGGCTGGTCATCCTCAGGATTAGAGAAGGAAGCCTGGGAGTCAGTAGTCACCCTTTCAAATATGGGCCTCTTGCCCTTGCCTTTGTTGCCCGGTGAAACCTCTTTCCTTCCCTTCTTTGGAGGATTTGACCCCCTTTCATTAATAGTGATACCACGTGCTCTTTTTCGGGGTGGCATGTCTATAAAAAAGTTAGAAAATTTTCAATCAACAGCACAGAAAAATAATTGTAGATAGACTCGCCGAATCACTTTTGCGAGATAGATAGGGCTCGCTAAAAGGATTGGCTCAAAATTCTCAAAAATATTTGACATGTCGGCAATGGGAAGGAATTTCAGCGAATCGCCGACATCCTTCGGCAAGCAAGGATTAGCCCATCAAAAGTTATAGTGCAATTTGGGTTTAGGGGTGCAGACAAAGGGCGATTACGAATTTCGGCGGGTCGCCAAGTGCCTACGGTGACCTCAAGCTTCTCACCGAAAGTTACAGAACAAAACTACTCATATAGCATGAAATTAAAGGCAAGATGGGGATCTTGGGCGAACCGGCGAGTGGTTCGGCGAACTCGACACAGCTCGCCAAATGACCCAACGTGCCTACTTTCAGCCCAATATCTCAAATTCAACCACTAAACCCCCGAAAAGAAAATCAAAGCATGCACTAGTCAAATTAAAGCAAGACCCATTACACCCATTACCCTGGGATACTCAGACTTCTCTCGGTTTTTCCAAATTTGGCCATTTGATAACTTTTGCCCTTAAAAATGATGTCACCACTTCTATCATTGGGAAATTACGTCATTTGGCACAACTACAGGTTACTTAGACTTCACCTGACTAGACCCGATAGCATGCAAGCACAACCCCACAAGATTTAATTCATTTTAAGAAAAAAATTACGGTATTTCAACATTCAAAACACTACGGGCAAAATTATCAAATTAAAATAGGCAATCAAACATTCTAATCCTATCAGAGAGGCCCATCACACTTCAACAAGATAAAATTATGGAAAATGAGTACAAAATGCCAAAAGTAAACTCGGGGTTCAGCAAACCAACCTTAAATGCCAATTAAATTGATATTGAAATGCTAGGAGGCAATGTAATCCCAATCCGAGCACAAATCAATGACTGAAATACTTAAACAATGCAAAAAAATGGAAATTAAAGTGAATGTGTGAGTTTGGGAAGTTCAAAAGTGAGGGAAAATGAAAGAGTTAGAAGTTTAAACATTTGGCCTTTTAAGAAACTGTGTAGTTCTCGCCCATTAAGAGATATTAGTCGTGCTCGCCGACCTACTCGGTGACTCGCCGACCAACTCGGTGACTCGCCGAGTAGTCACTTATCTTGTCGAGTTTTACAGGACCTCCAGTAAATCTGGGGTCCAAACAACGGACTAGATCGTGATCGCCGACATGGTCGGCAATTCGCCAATAATTTCCTAGGCTCGCCGAGTTTTACAGACTCCTATTTAAAGTTGTCTTGAGTCCAACGGCGATCTAGGTCTGGGTCGTTGACCTCTTCGGCGACATGCCGATTGGACCTTTAGCTCGCCAACCTGCACTTTTCAACCATTTTCCACACTTTGACATGCACATTCAACACACCATTATTACCAAAACAAAAACTAAAGTGATAAAACCTTGGGTTGCCTCCCAAGAAGTGCCTTAGCTAATGTTGTGGCATGGCGCAAGTCCCCACTTAAGTTCCATTAGTGAGGTTTGCCCCATTTTCATAAGCCCACCCCTCTTTTTTCTCTAGGTAGAGAGAAGACAACACTTGGTGCATTTGGGACCCCAATAGCTCAATGAACATAGAAGGAGAGGTCCTCATGTGGTTCAGTATTAAAATATTATATCTTGTCTCTTCCAACATTCAATCGTGTTCTACGACTTTGTGTAGAATGAGTAAGAGGACCTCTTCAATACTAGGCCCTCTTGCTTCTTCATCTTTCGACGCTCGTGAGAGGGGATGTACCTGTCCGTCTTTTTGGAAAGTACCTCTAAGTCCTTGCCTTTTTGGGCCAAGATATCCAGCTGACACAACAATGTGGCCAAGTGTCGGTCATAGTCAGTCTCCTTGTTGGTTTTGGCCAAACAATCAAGGAGTTGGGCTGCGGTCTCATAGGAGTGTCGCATCAAGCAGCCCGAAGAGAGTTGGTCAGCTATTATTCTATTTTCAGGGCTAAGACCCAGGTAGAAACATTCCAGAAGTAATTTTTCCAGAATCTCATGAGTTGGGCATTGCTGCAATAGGATTTTAAACCTTTGCCACAACTCATACATGGACTCAATTGCTTGAAATTTAGGATGTTATCCCTAAACATCATCAATCTCGAAGAAGGGTGATCCATTGGGTCAATGTTGCTACCAAATATGCTCCAAGTCTCTGCTCAAAAAAGCAATACACAAACAAAAACTAAAAATTAAGCAAGTGTCGGTATGATTAACAAGAACAAAATTCAACTTAACTAAAATATTTCAAATAACACCACTCCTCTGCAACGGCGCCATTTTGATCGAAATAACGCTATCAAAGACATTTCATCCAATACTAAGTGTCAATGATTGTTAAGTAGTAATATCACCCAACTGAGTTGGGGTCGAGTCCCAAGGGAGTGGTTTGTAATTGAGAATTAATAGGCAACTAAGAGTATGCTCAAGTCAATCATAGCTAAAAACAATTACGAATAAAAGCATGGTTAAAGTTAGGGGTGATACAAGTGTCAAATACCAGGGGGGTTTGTTTCAACTATCAGCTACAACAACAAATAATACGAAAATAGCAAGTATGGAGATGGGATTCTTGGGATGTGATTGGATTATGGGTTAAGGTAGACAACCGGGTAATTGCAATTAATATTGAATAGCTGTAAATCAGTGAATAAGCTAGACTTTAGCTCGGATAAACTTTCTCTCAAACAATTTACCCCTAATCAAATTGGTTTCTCTCAAACACAAATAAGCAGTAATTAAGCACAGCCTTCGCTTTAGTCCATTCACTCTCTCGAGCTGAATTTATGGAAAAGGGTTTAAGATTCACTCTCTCGAGTTGAACCCATGAGAACCCAGTACCCACAGACCATCAAATCAGTAATCTTGGTTTTAAAATATCTCTCTCGAGCAAGACAAGAACACGAAGGTAGAGTTGCATTTGCAACTACAACCCTTTAGATTAAGCCACAATTTCTGAATGAAATCACTTTTAAACATTATATACACTATCAATTGACAATACCCAGCAGCTAAGTAAACCCATAATCATATAACCACACCCCAAGAATTGGGGTTTTAGCTAGACATCATAAAAAGGTAAAAATCGTTACCAAATTGTGTTTCCATCAACTGGTAAGATTGATAGTCTTTACAAAGGTTTACGATGAAGAATCTTCAACACCCACTTCCAATTTCTCAGAAATAGAAAGCTTCAAATCTTCAAACCTAAGGAAATATTGTCTTGAAAAATTCCGTTCTAAGCTCTAAACTTGAAAACTTAACAATAATGAAAACTATTGAATGCTGATACTAAAACTGATATTGATATTGATACTAAACTAAAAATTTAAACAAGTATTTACAGTCTCCAAAAATGTGCTGCAAAGGACCATTCGGTTCAATAAGTTGGGATCGCCGATCCACTCGGCGATCTGCCCTTTGGTCAATTTCATGGACTTTCTGCTTTGGCCTTCAGCAACTTCAAGTTCTGTAACTTTGGGCGATATGGCATTGCATCGCGGAACCGTTTGGTGACTCACCGACTGCTTCTTTCTCTCGCCGACTTGATTTTCTCCTTCAGGGCTTGGCACATAGGAACATTAGGCGAGACATTGGCCATTCGGCGACTCGTCCAATGGGTTAGGGAATCCTCAGGCCTTATTTTTTTCGTTCTTTCAGCTGCCTTATTCCTTTTTGCTCAATAGTATCCATGCTTTGTTCCTCAATCAAAATACCTGAAAATCAAGGATTTACATCAGTTATTGGCACAAAATATGCATTTAAGGACACTAAATCTATTATATGAAGCCCTAAATAAGTCCAAATCGTGGACTCAACAGTACCCCATCTCCCCCTTGGGAGAAAGCCTCAATAGATTTGTTGAGTACCAATTCTTTCAGCTCTATTAATACGGGATCAAGGTCTTTCTTGGAATTCACGTCCATAATAAAGGATGATTCGAAAGCATTATGAACCATGACTCCACCCTTGGTGGAACCCCCTAGTTGGACACCTAACCGAGCCAAGCTATGCACATCACGAACTAACTACTTCCTTTCATCCTCTACATAGGCCACACTACCCATGGACAATCGACTTAGGGCATCCACAACTACATTGGCCTTGTCGGGGTGGTAAAGGATACTCATGTCATAATCCTTTAAAAGTTCTAACAACCTTCTTTGTCGGAGATTCAACTCTTTTTGGGAAAACACGGATTGAAGGCTTTTGTGATCGGTGAAAACATCTACATGGACCCCATATAGGTAATGTCTTCATATCTTCAAAGGAATTACTACCGCCACTACTTCAAGATCATGGGTCAGATAATTCTTTTCATGGATCTTGAGTTGCCTTGAAGCATAGACAATCACTTTACCATGTTGCATAAGGACACATCCCAAACCTACTCGAGAAGCGTCATAATACACTACAAACCCATCGGTACCCTCCGGTAAGGTCAACACCGGAGCGGAAGTAAGTCTATCTTTCAACTCTGGGAATATTTTATCACAAGCCTCCGACCACACAAATTTAGCTTTCTTTTGAGTCAAGGCCATCAACAGAGAAGCAATGGACGAAAAACACTTAACAAACCTACTATAGTAACCGGCCAAACCCAAAAAGCTTTTAATATCGGTATGCGTTAGAGGTCTAGGCCAACCCTTGACCGCATCCGTCTTCTTAGGATCTACCTCAATACCCTTGCTTGACACAATATGACTAAGGAAGGCTATGGACCTTAGCCAAAACTCACCCTTACTAAACTTTGCATACAATTGGTGGTCTTTAAGGACTTGCAATACAATCCTCAAATATTTCATCTGTTCATTTTCACTCCTTGAATAGATCAAAAAATTATCAATAAACACTATCACGAACATATCAAGGTAGTGTCTAAACACCCTATTCATTAGGTCCATGAATGTCGCCGGGTCACTTGTCAATCTAAACGACATAACCTCAAATTCTTAGTGACCGTTATGGGTTCTAAAGGCCATCTTGGGAATGTCAACCCCTCTTACCCTTAGTTGATGGTAACCTGAATGAAGATCTATTTTGGAAAATAGCTAGCCCCTTAAAGTTGATCAAACAAATCGTCAATTATAGGAAGAGGCTACTTATTCTTTATATGCACTGTTTCCAATGGGAGGTAGTCAATAAACATCCTAAGGGACCCATCCTTCTTTCTAACAAATAATACCAGAGCACCCCATGGAGAGATACTCGGTTGAATGAAGCCTTTGTCTAACAAATCCTTTAGTTGTTCCTTCAATTCCATCAACTCGGAAGGATCCATTCTATATGGAGGAATGGATATAAGCTGCGTATCCGACATGAGATCAATGCTAAAATCTATTTCCCGTTCGGGAGGAATGCTGGGAAAGTCATCGGAAAAGACTTCCGAAAACCCACTCACCGCGGGGACCGACTGTAAGGAAGGGGTTTCGGACTCAACATCCTCAACCCTAACAATATGGTAGATACACCCCTTGTAGATCATTCTCCTAGCTTTGAGACAAGAAACAAATTGACCTCTAGGGATAGAATTTCCCCCCTTCAACTCTATAGGAGACTCATTAGCAAAGTGAAACTTTACTACCCGAGTCCTACAATCAATAGAGGCATATAAAGCATGCAACCAATCCATACCCAAAAGCACATTATAATCCAACATGTCTATCTCTACCAAATCCAGCAAGGTAACTTTATGAGACAAAGAAATAGGACAACTCCTATTGACTCTTTTTGCCACTATCGAGTCACCAACCGGGGTACAAACTGAAAAAGGTTCTATTAACACATCGGGGAGTATTTCAAATTTCATAGACACAAAAGGGGTAACAAAAGACAACGTGGCACCGGAATCTAACAATGCATATACATCAATGGAAAAGACTTGTAACATACCTGTCACAACATCTGGGAAGCTCTCTTGCTCACCTCGGGATTGAAGAACATAGAAGCGGTTTTTCTTGGGAGCATCAGAATTTAAGCCACTAGGAGGGACTTTATTGCCCCCTCTCTCTGGAACCTTTAGCATGGGACAACCTCTCATTACATGTCCACTCTTCCCACATTTATAGCAACCATCTGTGCCAACTAGGCACTTACCGCCATGCTTCTTACCACATTTTGCATAATTAGGCCTATCAACAAAAGAACCACCACTATCACCTCCTTGTGGCTTAGGGTTAGACACCCTATATTTGTTGACCCTTGGAACACTAGAGGAGCCTTGTTTAGAAAAACTTCTCTTGAACCTTGGTCTACCTTGACCCTCAAATTTACACTTGGAAGAATTACCATCATCGGTCCTTGCCTTCTTTAATTCCTTTTACACTTGGTTGAGCTTTTGTTCTTCAATTTGTTCGACATGAACCATAAGACGTGATATATTCATACTTGGGATGAGCATTGTCGAACGACAATCATTGACTACCAAGTCAGATATCCTCATAACAAATTTGTTCATCTTGGCCCTAGAGTCCCCTACTAAGGGTGGAGAATACTTAGACAATTGGTTGAATTTAAGGTCATACTCTTTCACACTGAAACCTCATTGTCTAAGATTTATGAACTCTTACATCTTTCGTTCCCTCAGCTCTAGGGGAAAGAACCTATCAAGGAAGACCCACTTGAACAATTCCCAATCTACCGGACCTACCAAAATGGGTCTCTCACCTTTCCATTTAAAATACCATACTTGAGCCACATCCTTCATTTGGTTGGCGGCTAGTTCCTCCTTCTCTTGGGAAGACACCCCCATAGCATCAAGTACTTTAAACACTTTATCAGTAAGACCTTGTGGGTCCTCTTCCACTTTGGAGCCATAGAACATAAGAGGATTCATTCTAGTGAAATCCCTTCTCCTTGAAGCGGTTGTACTCACATTGGGGTTACGACTTGAGTCAATACTTAGAGAGCTGACCTTATTTCCACATTTGTCATAACCCCCATATCAATAGGAGCTTGAGGAACTTGAGGCTCTTGAGGACCTTGGGGAGGAACTTCTTCATTCACCATCACCTCTTCCATCCTTCTTCCGTTCGCCCTTCATGTATTCATATCATATAGAAAAAAGAGAAGGGTTAGGAAAAGGACTTTATAGAGTTAAAAACTCTAAGGCACGACTAAAGAGTAATGAAAGAAGTGAAACTTCCTAAGCATCTTATAGCCTCTCATTCACAAGTGTGGTGCGCTTCACACTCATGAACAAGACTCAACTAGATGTGGTTCATGAGACATCATCCTAGAATCATTCTAAACCTTGTTCTCTAATTACAAAGTTTGTCACGACCCAAGAGTAACCCTAGACGTAACACGGCGTACTTGACCCCAAAGGGGTCTCATACAAGCCCTTAGCATAATCATAAACATAAGACATAGAAATGATGCGGAATTTAAAACTTTTACAATAGAATTCTTTCATTTAATATCAAAAGTAGTAGTCTAGACATCATCTCAATGAACCATCTACTTCAATAGAATATCAAATAAGGGTCACAACCCTTTACAACATAGTCTCTAAAAGAAAAGTAAGTTAGAAACCAAAACGAATAAGTCTTGTCCTCGAACCATGAGAAGACACCGAATGTGGAGAATAGTTGATCGAAGCTCTACTTGAAAAAGAAGTATACCTTAACGGTCGGAACCTACACTTAACAAAATGTAGAAAATATGGGTTCACACAAATAATGTACTAAGTATGGAAGCCATCCATAGAAAATCCTTAAAACATGCATCAAATGGACATTTAGTTGAAACCATGCATTTATCAAATTTAAAATCCATCATGCACATTTGTGCAGGAAACATAAGTCAAACCATATCATAAGCAACCCCAAAGCTATACTAGTGCAATGCAAAGGCAAGATCTCATAACCCTACCGAATGCAAAGTACCATTTTCCGGTCACCAACATCATACATATCTTACCTTGACCTCATCATTAGCCAACATTCATAAACAAGGAAACATTCATGTTCATAAATTATAATAAATGAAGTCACCATAAGCAACAATGCATATCATACATACATAAATCACATATCTTCATAACATAAGGAAACCACTCTATACCCCTTTACGAAGCCCACTTGTGCAATGTATAAGTGAAGTCCCGTACCCCCACTCACACTAAGTAGAACTTCTTGAGAAGTCCTAGGTGTATTTCATATTATTGTCATATTCATATTCTTATCATATAGGGAAATATAGCCCTAACTGACATAGACCATGTGAACTACATGGAATCTGATATCTTACCCCCACACCGGAAAGATGTGTCCTACTTGCCTATGGTAGAACTCATATATTAGGTTTTAGGTGGATCCACTAGCTAAAGACCTCTGTGGGCACATAGTTATGGGATAAGGAAATTGCTACTAGAAACCCGAACTTTCTAACGTAAAAGATTTCCATCTCATAAGATAACTTACTTTGGGAAGCCGGACATTCTAACGTAAAAGCTTCCATCTCATTTTTATATTCACTCGGTGCTAAGCATAATTACCTTTACAATTCATGTTAACTTACTTGGCTTCATGTTCATACAATAATGCACTAGGCACTCAAACCAACATGGTATCGTAATAGCTCATGGATTCATTAGCTGAGAATGTCCTTTCAACCTTACAATCATCAATATATGAGTAAACCCTTCACATCATTTGATTCAACACAACAATACTATCATAGTCATAGACATTTTATAGATAGTCATGTGTAAGTGTAGGGGGGGAATGATCTTACAACAATACCATAATTACACAATGATCATAGGATCTTCACTTTCTAAGTGAATCATAAGCTCATACACAATTTTCATAAAGATGTACAAACCCTCATACTTTGCCTTTCATGGGCCATGAATCACAGTCAAACCAAATATCAATAATTACTACAAAACATGAGAGGAATTTCATGATTCAATAAGTAAATTAACCTACACATAATCAATTGACATACTTCTAATATCAATCAACCCACATCAACAATTCATAGTTTAGCAATATGGAGAAATCATAGGTCCATGGGGAAGTTTCATCATAACTCAACAATACTCCATCAATCCAACCAAAATTCATCATAACCAACCATAATCAGCCATAAATAAACAATTGAAAACGTTTCGAAAGGAGACCCATGATATAGATTGATACCATAGGTCTTTGAGGAAATAGAAATCTTAAAAACCAAGTTTTGAGGGGACTCTATGAGTGGAAACTACCCAGAGATGAAAAACCACCATACCTTGATTAAGAATCTCCAAGAAATTTGAGAAAAAACCCTTAAAATCCACAAACACTAGCTTCAATTCCTCATTTCTTTTTCCTTGAGTTTTAGAGGGAGAACTATTGAGAGGAAGAGTATTTTTGGTTTGATTTGGGTGTTTGAGTATAATGACTTGTTTTGGGTCAATTTGGACTTAAAATGACTTATATAGTACCCCTAAAAATACCCAAAACAACCTCACTTTAGTTGGACTAAAATAGGAAATGACTTAATTAGCCCTCATTTAATGACCACACCCAGGTGTCACGAGCCGTAGTGTGGACCACGACCCGTGGTCCTGCTTGTGAAGTTGGGGCAGGGGCTTGGCAATTGGCGCCACAAGCTCACAAGCCTAAGTCACCTTTACACATGTTTTGGTAGAGCCTATAGGAGTTGAGGGGGTTAGTGAGCCTATAGAGGGGACAACCCAGACAACTTCAGGCGTGTTGCCTCCACCAGCACCGTCTTCAGTAAGTGTAGGTACATTTGTCGCTTAGCCTGTCATATTCTTTGAGAGACTAGTAGCGAAACAGAGGTAGACCAGTTCAATACTAGATCAGGTAGTTGAAACTTACCACAGGTTTTCCAAAGGCTGGTATAGAGTGCGGAGCAGCGACTACGAAATGAACTACGACAAGAGGTTTATGTGCTGAAAAATCGAATAGACAACTTAGAGTCTCACTTGAATAGCCGAAGCAATGCTTTGGGTTACGTAGATGGTGTTTCTTTGCAGTCACAAATGACTACATTAAAAGCTAATATTTCAAAATTGGCGGATAAGTTAGTTGTTTCTGCCTCACCTGCTTGTACTAGATTCACTGGTGAATCAGTTAAGCATGCCTCCGATCACTCTGCCAGTTGGGGATATTTTACTTGACCTTGAAAGGCCCGAGACAGGAAAGAGAAAGGAGAAGAAAAACACCCCTAACACTTAACTCCCTGATGAAACTCCCAGTGAAGAGAGTCAGAAACTGAAGAAGGCTAGGAGGGACTGCAAGCAGGATGCTAGAAAGAAGGAAACTTTGGAGCAGCAGCGTGATTCAATGAGGTCTAGAGCCTCAGCTAGTAGACCTCGTACTCCTGTGGACATTTGTAACACTTCGATCTTTGAAAGAACTAATTTTAGAAAGAACTAAATTGGAAAGAGTTAATTTGAGGATTTTGCAAGTTAGTCTAAAATTATGAGTTTTGGGCAACTTCAAACGACCATGAGTTCCAGCACATGATGAGTTAGGTGGCTCATATGGTATCAAACGAAAGATCTCTAAGTCCTCTATCTGATGCCACCGAGTTTGCTAAATTATGAATTTGTGATGAGGGAGATATGCCCGTTGGAGTACAACATGTCAAGTTAAGGACTCGAACCTTGACAAGCTTAAATATATAAACAACCCAAAACCTTAATTTATCTACTCTATCGAGCTAGATTGGTAGAATCGAGTTTAGGATTCACTCTCTCGAGCTAAACTCACATTAAACCAATAAATTAAGGTTCTAAAACCTCTTTCTCGGGCAAGCCCAGAACACTAAATTAGAATTGCATTCCAACTACAATTCATAAAATTGCATTCCAACTACAATTCATAGAATAATACACAACTATCAATTAAATCCACTTCAATTAAGCATCTAAATCAGTAAACAACAATACCCATAAGCTAATTAAGTCAATAATCACATGATCACACCCCAAGAATTGGGGTTTAAGCTACACATCATAAAAAGGAATAATCAATTACCAACTATGTTACCAATGAGCTGGGTAATGATTTCTAAGTGTCTATAATGCTTCAAATCAAATTAATTCTAAAACCCAATTGCAATCTACTTGAAAAACTCATTCAACAAGGTTCTACAATGGAGAAAAATACTCAGGAACAATATGAACTCTCAATAATTCTTTCCAAAGACTCGAAATCATTAAAAGATCTTTTTTAAATTGAATTTGTAGTTTCCCAACTTTAGGCGTGCAGGACCATTAGGCGTGGTAACTCGAGCGTCGCCGACCCAGTCGTCGATGTGCCATTTGGATCAGTCCATCACCGGTTTCCTTTGTCTCTTCATGATCATGGTTCTGTAACTTTAGGCAATCAAGGTTGATGTCACCAAGTCATTTAGCAGTCCACCGACTGTCCATTTCCATTTCAAAGTAGGTTCTTCCCTAGGGCTAGTATGCTGGAACATTAGGCGAGCTAAAGAGCCACTCGGTGGCTCGCTGAGTGGTCTTGGCGATCACTAGGATTGCCTTCCTTCAACTTCTTCAGCTTTTTCGCTCCTTTATGCCCGATAATATCCTTGCCTTGCTCCTTAGCCATCATTTCAGCAAATCAACACTTTAACATCAGTTTAGAGCATAAATTAGGCATTGAGGACCCTTATACAATGTAAACAAAGCCTCAAATGAGTCAAAATCTCAGACTCATCAAAACCACCAACTTAAAATTTTGCTTGTCCTCAAGTAAAACTCAAGATCAATTAGTTCAACAAGGATGTTTACAAATAGTACTACTCAAGACTCAGTCCAAATTCACACAAGAGGTTCAAACTACACATACAATGTTCAATGGTGACCTCTAAGTTTCAAATTGTAACTCACCATTATCAAATAGACTCAAGCTCACAATGTTTGCTTCAAATGTTAGTTCAAGATCAACAAAATTATTCAAATGCCCTCACAACAAGGATGATTTTATCCTCGCACACAATTCAACAACAAAGTAAGATTTCAAAATCAAATACAATTGTCATGCTTACAAAGATGAACACATGCATGACTCAACCCATAGGCTTGCCTTTATTTTCAATCAACATTCTTTTCAGCTCACTCAAGATCATAAAGGTCTTTTCAGGGCATGTAATGGGGCTGAGTGTAAAGGTATGATTATTTTGGCTTAATGGCTTCTACGTTCATGAAGTGTGGCCTGAAAATCACTTTTTCTCTTTCACATTCAAACATGTTCACAATTCCCTCTCTTATTTCATTTAAGAAAAACTCATTAGATATCCCATTTATTTTACTCCTTTCACACACTTTATTTCACAACTTTTTCTCTTTTTTAGTCTTTTTCCATTTCCCCCTTTTTCTTTTCTTTCTTTTTTTTACATGGAGGGGTTCCATCTTTTTCAACATAACCCATCAACATGGGGAATTTTCACAGTTCTTGATTTTCCTACTTTTTCACCACACCCCCAACTTAGGCTTTTGGCCTAAGTTGGCTATTCAAACGAACCAAAACATCATGAAGGTTATAGGTGATGGGATAAATAGGGTCAAAGTTGTTCAAGTTTCTTCCAAGGAAAAGGATAGGCTCAAAAGGTGCTAAGCAAGGTTCACACTTCTCACTAGGTGGCCACAAAGAGGTAAATTATCAATTTGGTTCACTCTTAAAAACTTTTGTCTTAGATCAGTTCAATCAGTTGCTCAATCGATCAATTGGACTAACGGGGAAAATTCAAGGTACTATCAAAGACAATATTCAAGACAACCTCACCACACAAGGAATTCGACACAACTATCAAATATCACTTTACACTTTCTAGCTAGCGTCCACTGTTCATCACAAGAGACTTAATCGACAACCGGCTAGTCACAACGAGAGGCTAAGAGTTCACATATGACCTATGTAACTCAGTTTACCTCATCGTAGTCACACATTCATCTCGTTCAATTGAAAGCACTATTAAAGTTATCAGTATTGACCACAATTGAAACTCTAACATGCAAGAGAACCACCACAATAAAACACATAAGAGGTGGCAAAATGTTTTAAAATCAGTTAAAAGCCATTTGCAAAATAAAAACAATGGTCCAAGATGGATCAACAACCAAGATATATATAAACACAGTGTAAGATCTAACATACACGAAACCAAAACCAACAACAAACTAATATTCACAAAAACAACCTAATAGAGGTAGGTATGGAAATACCTCAATCCGCCAACGAAAATAAGCATTTTTCCTCAAATGCAAATAAATAATACAATGTCTAAATAGTAATAGAAAGGGAGGCAAAAGAGTCATCCTGCCAGGCTAGGCCTGGGTGAAGTATGTATATTAGTCACTCCCTCTGTCGAGGCATAAGTACCCGGCTCCACAATATCATTAGCTCCACTAGAGCCCACCATAGATGTATCCCTCAAAAAGGCCTGCAAAACTTTCTCATACATGGCACCCTCCAATTTTGCCAAATAATCCTCTCTAACACCCAGCTACTCCTCATTTGTCTATTTCTCAGACTCAGCATCTTTCTCAGACTCACCAACTCTAAGGGGCCCAGGGTTTTGTAAACACCTCAAATTTGTGGAACTTTAGAATGTTCAACACTTCGAATATATGTCCACCACTCCATCGGTGGACAACCTCTTTTCTTCTAATTTGGTCATCGAACCTTCGGCCTTTAATTTGTTGAGTGATCGGGGGAGGACCCTGAACTGGTGATGCCTGGACCACTGTCTGAGCTGGAGTTGGAGCTTGGGCTAGAGGAGTATGCATCGGAGGCAACGTAATCCTAGACGGACCATTCCAAGACTTGGTACATAGCTCCGATCTCCTAGCATGTAACAGCTGGTCATCTTCTGGCTCAGAGATAGAGGTCAGAGAACTATCTAATATCCCCTCCGTAGGTGTCAGCTGAATTGGGCCTTTTCCCTTTCACTTTCCCACTCATGGAGGAAGTTTGGATGCCGGAGCTAGAGAGGCAGTAACTTCCTCATTAATAACAATACCACGTGTCCACTTTCTGGGCAGCTGATTCTTACCAGCTACCTTGGGTCTTGCCATACCTACCAAACAATGTTGAAAACGTTAGATTTAGTTGAGAAAAAGGCTGTGTAAAAAGTGTCAGGAAGACTCGTAGAATCGATCAGTGACTCGTCGAACCGATCGGCGACTCACTGAATCTATTTGTCTAGTCTGATCGAGCTTGCCAAAAGTTGCAGAGTGAAAACATTCAAAAATTTACACAGGTCGGGGATATCCAAGGGCATTCAGTGGATTACCGACACCTTTCGGCAAACTAGTAGTAGCTCGCCGAAAGTTACAGAACAATTTTAAGGATTTGAGGCGCAAAAGGGCGATCAGAAAGTACTTTCGGGGTGTCGCCGAGTGAACTCGATGCGCTCAGGCATATCGCCAAAAGTTAAAGAATTCAAACTAAAAATTTAAAGAATTAAAGGGCAATCTAGGGGACATTAGGCGAACTGCCGAACCACTCAGCGAGCTTGACCTAGCTCACCGAATAGCCCAACGTGCCAGATTTGTATCCCATACTTCAAAATCAAGCCTGCAACCCATGAAAACAAAATTAAAAACTAACACATTCATTTCAATCAAGACCCATTAGACCCAAGCCCATAGGGTACTCAGACATCCCCCGATTTAGCCAAAATTGGCCAATAGACGTCTTTTGCCCTTAAGTATGATATCAACCACTCTATCTATGGGCAAAATTCAACAATTGGCTTAATTCGGGGTTACTCAAACTTCACCCCACTAGAGCCACAACAATTTCAATTCTACCCAACAATTTTAACAATCAATTACACATGAAATAACCATTTAAGGCCAACTAATTACGATTTCAATTAAAAACGGGCAAACCAATTACCACAGGATAAATAAAGCAACATTAAACACAGATAACCACCACAAAACAACAATTTGCATTTGATTTCAACCAATTATAGAGCAAGGTTCGAAAAAACAACATTAAGATGATGAAAATCTGAAAAGCTAGGAAGCAATGTAATCCAAACGACCACCCCGAGCAAATTATCCCAAATAACAGCAAAAATGATAGTACGACAACAAAAATATGAGCGGTTGTGACAGTTCGAAAGTTAAAAAGTAAGAAAATGAAGAGATTTCGAATTAAAAATGGTTTGGCCTTTCAAAACTCTAAAGTTCGCGCGCCAGTCGGCGAAGCATGTCGTGGTCGCCGACCCACTTGGTGATGCGCCGAGTGGTACTTCAGCCTGCCAAGTTTTACAGAACCTCTAGCAGGCAAGGTGGTTCAAATGGAGATCCAAGTCGGGTTCGCCGACCTATTCGGTGAGTTGCCGACTGGATCTTTGGCTCACCTAACTGCCCTTTTCCAAAAATTTAAACTTTTCAACCTGCACATTCAACAGCTGTTATTCAAACAGTAATAAAAGCATTAAAGCTTGGGTTTCCTACCAAGAAGTTCCTTATATCAAGTCATCGCACGACGTGGATATGCTTTCAAGGTTTATTTTTTGGGTTAGCCAATGTATCACTTGGTAGACCCCCTTTTTTCCTTAGGTACAAATGAGATGAAATTTGAACCATTTGTGTTTCAAATTGTTTGATGGACACTGAGTGAGAGGTGACCGTCTGATTGAGTATGGAGACGTCCTCTTTCATTTCATTCCAAACATTGTCTGAGCCTTCAACTTTATTAAGAATGCATTCAAACAAGTCTTTCGTACGAAAGTTTTTCGAGTCAGCCCTTAGCTATTTTGGCTTTTGATGTTCATGGGGTGGAATATATATTTCCTTGTCACCATCCCTTCCTTCCAATTGGCCCAACGGTCACGCCATTCTATGTCACGGTGTCTCCATTCATCATCTCTTTCTCTATTCCAACCTTGATTCCCACCCGGCCTTGGATAGCTTGGACGAAAACCACCTCCTTGATTGGCAAGAAAACTCACTACCTCATTATATATACAGACTCAAACTGAGCATCATTGGGTTTCACCCCACTAATACCAACAACATTTACACTTTTTGACCAACTTCCCATCACATTTTTTGCTAAGATATCCAGCTGGGTCATTAATTTGGCCATAATTTGGTCTCGCTCTTGATCTTCCTCGATCTCCTCCTTTGTCATCCTAAATGTTAGCGGAGACACATGGTCCTCTAGAATGTACTATGCTTTGTTGATCTTGGTCATGCCATCGAGGAGATTAGATTCTATTTCGAAAGGCTATTGCATTATACCCCCTTGAACAAGCTCATCAGCAACACCTTTGTTCACCGAGTCAAGACTTTTATAGAAGTGTTGTAACAACATGTCGTTTGGAAGTCCGTCAGTTGGACATTGAAGTACCATCTTATGAAATCTCAGTCATGTCTCATTGATCGGTTCACCCTTCTAGCGTTTCAAACCTTGAATACTATCTCTGCATGTCATCATCCTTAAAGAAGGCCAGAACCTTACAAAGAATGCCACGGTAAGTTCATCCAAAGTGGTAATGGAGTTCCTTAGTAGATCAGATAATCACTTAGTAGCTTCCCCTATCAAAGAAATAGGAATAACCAGAGAGAAACTGATTCTCAAGAGATGTTCTTAAATGAGAACGGACCACATACGTCTACAAAATTCCAAATATGCTCGTGGGGATCCTCATGAGCTAGCCCTCCATATAATCCTTTCATTTGCAAGAGATGTAGCATTGTGCTCATAACATGAAAGACAAAATTCCCCTCAACAGGAGGTAGACGTATGCACCAACACAACCCAACTGAATGTAACACCCAGAAAACTAGTTGGTGAAACTAGAGTCTTACCTGAGAGTTTTAGAATTTGATGTGTGGGTAAAAATATTAAAATGAATTCTCGATCTTAGGATGAAGGGTTTAGGGGTTAAAGTCAAGGTACGACTCCCCAAGGATCAACAAAGGGTCCTTGAGGAGAACTCTAAAGCCTAACCCCAAAACTGCCCAAATCAAGGGAGCCATGGATGAGACCTACGGGGAGTAGGTCCATCCACGCCTTGTGGGAGTGGCTCGTGGGTTAAGAACCCAAGTCGGGAGCGTCAGGCCACCACCTATGGACCTGTGGTACCTCCCATAGACCCACTCATGGACCGTGGGTCCTAGGTCGTGGGTTGTTCCTGTAACATTGTCCAAGTTCGGCCAAGGCTAGGGTGTTTATGTAAATTCCTAATTAAGTTAGTTTGATGTAGGGTTATTTTATATTGTTTTAATAGAACTATATAAGACTTTTTAAGTCATTAAATAACTCATATACCTCATAAATCCCAAGACCCCAAGTTCATAACTAACTTTCCCCCAAAATTTTCTCTCTAGAACTCCAAGAAAGAAGAAGAAGATCAAGCTAGGGTTTGATGTAGAGGCCTTTTCCTCTCAATTTCGTGAGGATTCTTCATGTAGGTATGTTGTCTTTTCATCTATGGGTAGCCTTCACCCATAGAGCCCTTCCAAAACCCCCAATTTGAAAAACTACAAAACCCAAAAGTTAGGGTTTGATTTCAATCTCATGGATTCCTTTCAAATTCATTTTAAATGATTGAATTATGTTTTTTATGGATATATTGATGATTTTATATGATTTTAAGTTGAATTAATCAAGAATCCAAGAATTACCCTATTTTCCCAAATTGGATCTTAAAGTGTGGGTATTGATTAATGATTGTAGAATGCTATAGAATTATGAATTGATTACTTGAATCATGTTATTGTAAATTACTAATGTAGTAATTCTAGGTGTGTTGATTGAATGTGATCCATGGTTCTTGAAGAGAAAATTATGAGAATTTTGTATAATCATGATGCTTAAGTTCATGCTTTGTGAATACTTTGAAAGTAATGTGATTGTGACTATAATGTAATTGTGATGATGTGGTATGATTTCCTCACTTACACGAATCGGTAGTCTAGGTGCATCCCTTTCATGTGTGATTAAAAGCTATCTTGATTGATATACCTTGAATCGGTAGGCCAATGGCATCCCTTTCATGAATGACTAATGAAACATTCTAAGGCTTTGTCTTGAATCGGTAGACCAATGGTATCCCTTTCATGATGAGTCAATGAACTATTATAATGATGAACCTTGAATAGGTAGACCAATGGTATCCCTTTCATGAGGATTCAATGAGCTATTATAATGATGTACGTTGAATCAGTAGGCTAATGGCATCCCTTTTATGTGTGGA
Organism: Solanum lignicaule; assembly: GCA_029582545.1. Classification (NCBI taxonomy): domain Eukaryota; kingdom Viridiplantae; phylum Streptophyta; class Magnoliopsida; order Solanales; family Solanaceae; genus Solanum; species Solanum lignicaule. Next base: position 1,257 of record JAJOOF010000438.1, on the reverse strand, counting down.
ATAATATACCTTGAACCGGTAGTCTAATGGCATCCCTTTCATGTGTGTAATAATGTACCTTGAATCGGTAGGCCAATGTCATCCCTTTCATGTGTAATAATGTTAAAAGAAAATTAACTACTCCATGGGAATTTAATACTTAGCACCAAGTGGATACTGTGAGGTGGAAGCTCTCCCTATGTAAGGCCGAGTTTCTAGTAACAAGCTCCTTATCCCATAACTATGTGCCCACATAGGTTATTAGCTAGGGGATCCACCTAAGCTAAAATTTTACCAGTTCTACCTTAGGCAAGTAGACCAACTCTTTTCGGTGTGGGACATGACACTGGATTACATTATTTGCTCACATGGTCTATATTGGTTAAGGCTTATTCCCATAATGAAAAAGAATGTGAGTTGTGTACTATGGTTACTAAAGAAGCTCTATGAAGTATGGGTGGGGGTATGGGACTTCATCCATGCATTGCACAAGTAGGCTTTCAGAGTGGTTATGGTGTGTTCCTCAAATGTTATAATATCTTATGAAATTAATATGCTTATAATGATGCTATTGAGAATGTTGACATGAAGGCTAAACGTAATGATGAATGCTTAACTTGGATTGTTGCTATATATTGCTTTTCTTGATATGACTTATTAAATGTGAATGTTCCTTGTCTAATGAGTATTAATTAAAGATGGTAATAAAGAATGGTAAGCATGATTATGGTGGCCTAAAAGTAGTACTTATTATGGATGGGATTATGGGATCTTTATCGATACATAGCACAAGTATAACTTAGGGTTACCAATGTGTTACGACTCAGAAAACTAGTAGGCGAAACTAGAGCCTTACGAGTGTGTCGCTAAATTTGATGAGGGATTTTATGTTGTAAAATGAGTTCCCGAGCTTAGGTTGAGGGGTTTAGGGATTAAACATCAAGTTACGACTCCTCAAGGACCAACCAAGGGTCCTTGAGGAGGACCCTAAAGCCTAACCCCCAAAGCTGCCCAAGAACCAAAAAGCTGTCCAAAAATGAGGACCTACGAATGTGAAATGACCCAAAAAGTTCTTAAAAATGTGCTTCGGAAGTTACCGGAAACTTGTTTAGCTATATATAAAAAAATCCGTTTTGTTCAAAAATCCGACTTCATATTCTTGTTTAGGGGGTCAAATTGAGTGGGTAATGGGTCTAACCCAAATTTTAGAGCAACCGTATCAAAATCCGAAATTTCCAAGTGAAGCCTTTTTCGAGGGTCTACTTTGGAGGGTCATAT